>PVJH01042041.1:0-14580 GCA_004026705.1 Nesogale talazaci
CTTCCAGGGGAGGGAGGCAGCTGCCATTGCTGACTTCCGTCCATGGAAGTGTCCCCACCGGAGAGGCAGGAGCCGGGGCAGAGCCTTTGCCTGCGCTGCAGAGTTCCCCAGGGCTTGGGTCAGGTCCCAATAGGCCCCTGGACGCCCCCTCCCTGGCATAAACCAGCTCCCCAGCATCCCACATGTGCTTCAGATCCTCCCCGTCCACGGGATGCTCCATGATGTCAGCCCCAGAAAACGCACGCTCTTGACGGGGGATGAACAGACCACATGTCGGTGAAGGGATCAAAGGAGGGGTGGATGTGAACGTGCTTTAGTGGGGTGGGGGTTCAGGAAAGCGCAGGACTCCCTTCTATAAGAGAAAAGGAGGGGGGCATAACCCCAGGGAACAAAAGGAGGGGAAGTCGATTGACCCGAAGGACTTCCATGCAGAAAAAAGATAAGGGGTGCTGAGTACAGAGGGGAAAGGCATTCCTCAGAGCGGTGTGGCCAGCAGCACTCGCTCCTCAAGCCATGTCCAATAAGGATGAGGCATCCAGTGGGCCCTGGGCCGGGCAGCACCAGGCTCCGAGGCCCCTGCCCAAGCGTGCACTTCCAGATCAATCACCATTGGGTGCCCTGGTCCCCTGGTCAATCGTGGTTCAGCCCCTGTGGGTTCTGGCTGCAGGCTGGAGGGGCCTACCAATTCTAGACGCAGGCCAGGGAGAGTCCTGTCACCCTGAGTATTGCTGGAGATGGATGACACCCCCTCAGGCCCTCCGTCCCCCCTGGTGCTGCTCCCAAGAGCAGATTCATGGCTGAGGCACGGAGTGAAGGCAGAGGACAGAGACTGGCGCCACGGTATAGGGCGTCATTGTCTTATTGGCACACCAGCGTTGGGTGATGGATGAGGTGGGCGGAAGAAAAGTGGATGCCCTGGGGTTGTCTATTGGCGGTGCCACAGGTGTCTGGAGGAACCAGCCCGTCTCTCTTGGAAGGAGAGCGAGATGCCCCTTGGAGGTGAAGATGGGAAGCCTTGGTCCCACGTGCTCTGACAGGTCACTGGGAGGGGCCAGGCCCCGGGAAAGGACAGTATGTCTGGTAAAGTAGAAGGTTTTTTTTTTTAAAAGGTACACTCTAGCAATGAGATGGGTCGACAATGGGTGCCAGCGTGGCCGTCACTGTGGGCCTTGTCCAGGGCGGGAAGTGCCTCCTTCTGTGTATGGAGGTCACTGTGAGTTAGACAGCTGCTCACTACAGGGACTCTAACACCCTTTGACCGTGCTGGGACTCCTGCCCCAAGATTAGGGTGGGCCTGTAATTTACCATCCACGTAAGAGAGGGTGGCCACCATGTGTGACCCACCCTGCCACTGGTATGGGCTGGGAGGAAGGACCCCAGGACACCCAGGGAACTCCTGTCAGCCTTCCCCCACCTGTTGCTGCTTCACCTCGTGCTCTGCTCCCCTCCGGACTGAGCCTTGGGGACATGGAGCTCTGCCAGGACCCCTTCTAGTCGACCCCATTCCTCCAGAGAAAGAACTCACAAATACACTCACACAGACACACAAACACATACTGTCACACATGACCACATTCACTCCACACACACACACACACACACACACACACACACAAGCACAGACACATTCCTACACACACACACTGTCACATGCAAACAGACACATTCACACACACAAGCATACACACACTCATACACAAACCTTATACACACACAATCACAGACACATTCACACACACATTCACACACACACACTCATAAACAAACACACACAAGCCCAGACACATTCACACACACAAACACACTCACATATACACCCACATAGACACACAAACACATACTGTCAGACACAGCCACATTCACTACACACACACACACACACACACACAAGCACACACACATTCACACATGCACTCACACACTCACCCAGGCACTGTCTCCCACACGCAGGCCTGTGGCGATGAGTGACAGTGGCCAAGCCCCTGCTGACCATGTCAGAGCTGAAGCGCGCTGGCGAGGTGCCCCGGGCTGAGGGTCGGCTGGGACTCTGCGGTGGCAGTCACGTCCACAGGCGGCGGTCGGTCGGCTGTCTACTCGGGTGCCAGTTGGGTGGTGGCCGACACGCTCTGTGAGGAGGTGGAGCTACACATAAAGAGCCCACAGGTAAGGGGCATCCACAGACTGCTGACCTCACCAAGCACCGAGGAGAAGAAATGAGTCGCGTCCGGCCTGCAGATGTGCGGTGAACCCACGGGCCCAAAGACTCACTCCGTGGTTAAAGGTGCCAGCTCTCCCTGAACTTGCCTTAAATCCCAATTAAAATGCCGGCAGCCATTTTGTAGGGGGTAGCAATTTAGATTCTAAAATTTAATTGGCATACAAAGAGCCTCCAAAAAACAAAGGCAAACTCACTGCCATCGAGTCAGTGGTGGCGCAGAGGGACACAGAGGGACACCTATGGGCCTCTGAGACAGTCACCGTGGAGTGAGGACCCACTGGTCGTTTCCAGCTGCCGACCATGCAGGCTGCACGCAATCCTCCTCATAACCACGGCACCCCATAGACCAGCGGTTCTCTGCCTTCCTCAGGATGCGACCTTCCAGGCAGGTCCTCATGTCGTAGTGACCCCCAACCGTACAATTACTTCCCTTGCGACTTCATCCCTGTCATTTAGTTACTCTTATGAATTGTCATGCAAATATCTGATATGCAGGATGGATTTTCAGGGTTACGGAGCGAACATAATTAGACATAGTTAAAGCACAGTGATTAATCACAAAACATTATGTAATTATATATTGTGAATAGTTTTCTGGTGGTCTTAGGCGACCCCTGGGAAAGGATCGTTCGATCCCCAAAGGCTGAGACTCACAGGCTGAGACCCACTAGATGAATCAAGCTGATTTTAAAAAGGAAAGGAAACGCGCTAGGCTTCCAGAACCCCATTCCCAGGCTTACCCGAGGTTACTCTAATCTGCAGAGTGTGCTTTGCACGGGTCAGGCAGACCCGGAGCCACGGAGCAGGACAGAGCAGGGGGAAACACTGAGAAGCAGATGCCCGATGCATCGTTGGCAGACACAGGAAGAAAGGCCAACTGAAAGAGCTTCTTCCTTCCAGCAAACAGTCTTGGAGCAATTACCCGTCAGCGTGCCACAGAGACCAACCTCAGCCGGGTGCCACGCACGGAAATGCACCAGCAACAGATCGTGTGAGAACAAGAGACTTCCAGAAGGGGATTCGGGAGAAAGCATGTGACCTTGAGATAGGCAGAGGTTTCTTAGGTCTGTGGAAGTACAAACCATAAGACAGAAAGTGATCAAATCTGTTGCCTCTTAGAACTGTGGAGAAAAGCGACAGCAAGTTGAATATCTGTGAGAGAAAACGTCGGTAAGACACGTGCTCAGTGAGCGGCTCCGTTCAGGCTGTGTAAAGAACATGCCACATCCTCAGAAGAAGACGATGATCCAGAGAATAGAGGAAAACGAGCAACGTATCTGAACGGACACTTGTTCAAAGAAGATTGCTATCCATGCCCAGCATTTCCATTCAGATGCCGGGTGACTTCATGGACACAAACACAGGGCAGACGTGGCCAGAAGATGTTCACCGAGCCCGGGTGTGAGTCTGGGCCGACTAGAGAAACGAGTCCAGGCACAAAGTTCTAGAGAGAACTTTACATCTGAGAGTGATTGCATATTAAGAACACACCCCAGCCCAGTCCAGATCAAGCCCGTAGGTCCGATATTAGCCCATCGGTCTGAGATCAGTCCATAAATTCCTCCTCAGAGACAATGTAGGGAATGTCAGATCACAGGCCAGTGGGTGGAGGGACTTGTGGCTCCCGTGGCGGTGGAAGCATCTCCGTGCTGGCGTGGGCCTCCATGTGGCTCCTCCATGTGGGCCTGCACGTGGCTCCTCCAGCTTCGGGGCTCGGCATGTCAGCCTAGCTCCATGTGGTTTGTCAACGAGCATGTGCAGAAGAAAGTGAGTGTGTCTCCTGCCTCCAGGGAGGGATTTCCCAGCATCCCCAGGAGAGGGCCATGCCCGCACAGAGGCCTCATTGACAGGCTAGACTCCAGCTCTTCCCAGGGTGACGGGACACCCTGTGACTGCTACACCCAGGGAAGCGTGTGTGATGATGCCAGGTGATGGTGAGGAGGTGCTCCAACAGCGAAGGGCCCATGGAGAAAGATCACGGGTGCCTGCTGCAGGATGCCCCGCCCCACCCCCGACCAAGTGTGTGCGAAGCGATTAGAACAACGAGACCGATGATGATCCCACCCAGGGGTGAGCTCCATGCCCTTGCGTCCACAGCCCTGTCCAAAAAGTCAGTGGCGGAGATAGCGGAGGGGGAAGCAGGCTTCTCGTGGCACATGCAGAGGAAGAGGAGGAGAGCCGGTACCGGGGGAACCACGGCCATCACGGTGCAGCCCAGGGCCACGGAGGGACGTGGCGATCACAGAGTGGGCACTGGATTGGAAGATCTCCGACAGTCTCCGCAGGAGATATTGATTGATTGACCAGGAATCCCACCAAAGGCACAGTCGTCAAGGGAGTCCCGACCCTGAGCGGCTCCGTCAGCTTTTCAAGACCGTGCGTCTCAAGAGTGCACGGTCAAGTTTGGACAAGACCAGGGGCTTTCTCATCACAAGCACTGTTTGTCCCCCCTCCCCCGCCCCCCCCCAACAACATAGATGGCAGCTGGACACATGGACTTTGGGCGTGTGCTCCCAGCATCCGCAGGAAGCCCAGGATCCTGCTGCCTCCTCCGTCCCGCTGTGCAGAGGGTCAGACGGACGTCATGCGTCTAGCAACAGCAACTACGCATCTCCGAGGCAGCGGTCTCATCTTTTGCTTCTCGGTGACTGAAGGACACGGTGGCGACGCTTGACAGGAGGAGAGGCCCGGCAGGCCTCACCTTCACCGGGTGGTCACAAGGACATCCCCAGTGGGGACCTGGGCGACCAGGCGTCCCTCTTGTGGTGTCTTGGCCCCAAACCCAAATGCACGATCCCAATCTGTTCATGAGGAAGTGTCAGAAAAGACTTCACTAGAGGAGCTGTCTTTCCTGGACCAGTGCCCACCATGGACAGTGCCCACCATGGACAGAGCCCGCCATGGACAGTGAGGAAGCCCTGAGGGCGGGGTGTCCAAGCTCCGTGGGAAGACCTGGCGAATCACCTGCATCAGTCCCGGACCAAGCGAGAGCCAAGGAGGAGTGTGGGAGACAGGGAAGCAGGTGCTGCTGACATCAGGGGGTTGCTCCTGGTGGGACTGTGGTGACGTCAGATTAGGGGAATCCAGAGGACAGGATACAGGAACCCTTGCAATGTTCGTGTGAGTCAAAATGCGTTTCAACACCATTGTGTCATTTGGCGTGGGAACAGAGAGGAGGCCAAGCCCATGAGCCATCGCGAGAACTGACCGCACAGAGTCCTTCACGCTGACTGAGGCGCCTTCAAGGAGCAGGCCAGGGGGCCAGGGCGACCGGGTGTGGAGGTGGCTACGTCCTAAAGGGGCCACAGGCACATGGCCCTGGTGTGGTCAGGTGTGGTCCAGTGGGCTCCAGGAGCTCACAGGGGCCTCCCCTCCAACAGCAGGAAGCACCGGCCAGGTCTGCACGAGCCGTTGTGGCAGCTGCCGGGCCTGTCCAGCTCTCCGAGGAGGGTGGTGGTCGCCACGGTCGTCACGGCATCAGCTGTCATTTCGAGACTGAAGAGTGCAGGGGTGGAGTCCAGCCTGCCATCAGGTTGCAGCTTGATGACCTCATTTGGAGACGCTAAGGAGATAAATAACTCACTGGAAGCGGGACACATGCTCTCTCCCTGGGAGACATTCCTGCTGACCAGCCCCATGGAGCGATGCGAGCGTCCTGGGACTGGAGAAGCCACATGGGCACCCACACTCTGGTCTACCCAGACTAACACAGGGCCCTCCTCTATTCACTGGCCCTCTGCTCGCCCATGCACGGGTCCAGAGAATGTGGGGGCAGTCTCTCCATCCTCCCTTCTCAGGAGACGGACAGGCTGCTTCGTTCTCCTGCAGAGCCTGGCATCGTCCTCGACCAATCTCGCCAACACGGTGGCGCACGCAGGTGGCGCAGGAGCTGCTGAGAGCGCCGACGGCTGGTTCTGACGGGCAGGGACCCTGAGCCGTGTCGGGGCGCATGGCCCGTATCTGCGTCCTCCTTCCCAGCCTGTGTCCGTGCCCCTCGCTGCAGCCACTCTGCCAGCCCTTGTGAAGTGTGTGTGTGTGTGTGGGGGAGGGGGGGGGAGGGGATTCCCTCTATTTGGTTATAAACCAGAAAAGTCAACCCCCTCGTAGCAGCCCTCTGACACAGGCAGAGTGGCCTGGCCGGGCTCCGAGGCTGCCTGTCAATCTCTCCAGGAGACCAGAGTCTCAAGTTTCTCCCTCAGAGCAGATGGTAGGCTTGAACTGCTGGCCTTGAGGTCAGAAGCTTTGTGTGCAGCCTGCAGGGTCCAGCGACACCCCACCCCCCACCCCCCACCGAGGTTGGCCTGGTGATGGAAGGCTAGGCGGGGCGTGCACAGCACGGAAGGACATCATGTGGCCTGCCCCCAGCTGGAGACCACCCGAGTGCCCAGGACAAGCACACTGTGGTGCCGCCGGCCAAAGGGAGCTGCCGCCACCAGGGGAAGGGGCCGGTGATCCAGGAAAGGGCGCGGCGGGCTCAGAAGCAGGACACTCCATGCTGTGCAAGCCAGCCTTGGGGTGGCCTTTTGACAAAGTCACACTCTGGGACAGAAGCCAGCCCGGCGGCCCCCCGGGGCTGACTGGTGTTTCTGTATGTGACTCACAGTGGCCTCGACCGCCGCCTGCAGCAGACATTGCCAGAGCTGCTCTCCCATGGACCAGCTGGAGGGTCAGCAGGAAGCACGAGGCCGCTATGTCTCCGGGAACCCCGAGAGGCCATGTGGAGACAACAGGTGAACGTGAACCCAAACTATTGCCATGAAGCCCAGAGAGCAGGACTGCCAGGGTGTGCCCAGACTCCAGCCCACAGCCACCCGTGTCAGGCCGGGTTGACTCGAGAAACAAATCCAGAGACACGCATATGTGTGTGAGACAGGCTTTCTATCACAGAGAAATTGCTTATGGGGTAAACGTCCCAGCCCAGTCCAGATCAAGCCCATAAGTCTGAGATTAGCCCATATGTCCCTTACTAGCCCATAAATTCCTCTTCAGACGGACATAGCACGTGCCATGATGCCAAATGCAGGAAGATCACAGGCCGGTGGATGGAAGGTCCTGTGGGTCCAGTGGCAGTGGACACATCTCCAGGGCTCTGGCCACCATCGCGTGGCCCCATGTCAGAAAGAAGGTGAAACACACACACACACACACACACACACACACACACCTCTTCTAATGGCAGAATCAAGAGAGAGAAGTTCCCAGAATCCTCTTGAGAAGGCCACGCCCAGGAGGAGGGATCAACCAGACTGTGACCTGATTGACAGGCTAGACTCCACCCCTACCCCTTCATTATTTTTTCATCAACTGGAAACTAAATTGTGTAATTACTACCTCACCCCACAGGGCAGAGGGTGACCTGTAGGCCTGGGAAGAGGTGCCCAGAGGCACCCAGACTGGAGACGTCACAGGAGACGAGGCCTGCCTCCTCTTTCTCCCTCCGAGGGGCTAGGCTGCTACCTCTTGACTCATAGATAAGTGTGACCCAGGCCCCATGGTGTTGGGGTACGGAAGGCAGCTTGACCATAAAGACGCTCAGGGGGTCAACCCTGAAGCTGTCAACCACAAGGCTGAGGGTTCAAACCGGAGGGAGGGAGATGTGGCAGCATCTGTCTATAAAAACGTACAGTCTGCCCCGTAAGGGTCAAAAAGCAGCAACAATGAAAACCTCACTGCCATCGAGTCAATTCCAGCTTGCAGCATCTCTGGGGCAGCGTGGGACTGCCTCTGGGGTCACTCAACCCCGTCTTTCTTCCAGGGAGCCCTCGGGGGTTTTGAGCTGCTGACCTGGTCCAATGGGTAGGTGACAGTGAAGCCTCCCAGCTCCTGCAGGCACAGTCTCGAGCCCCAAGGGGCAGTTCTGTTCTGTCCAGGAGGGGCGCTGTGGGCCGCTGGAAACTGCTGCAGGGACACAGGTGGATGCCCTCTGACTATCCTTTTTCATCTTGACACATCATTTTACCGGGGGCTCTTACAGCAATCGCATCAATGGCATCAAGCACGTGCGTACCCGCGTGTGGCCCCAGACTGTCCGCAAGTGCCTGCCGGCCGACGTGGGCAGCACCTGGAGGAAGCAGGTTCGAGAAAGAGAAGGATCTGTTTCATGCCATCGTCACCAGCAGGGTCTCTCCTGGCTGCACAGCTGGGCTTCCTCCGCCGCCCTTCTCCTCGCCTCTCCGATGGACCTCAAGTCTGTCGTCTGCCATCAGGTGAGCAGTTAGAAACTGTCCGCCTCTCTGGGGAGAGAGCAGGTGTTCTCCTGTGAAGGGTCACAGCTCAGAGGCCCCCAGGGGCAGCTCCACCCTGTCCTGTAGGGTAGAGTCAAGGGGGGTCCTGATGGAAGGCGGGCGTCCTGCTGGTGGAGGGGCGACGACGTGCTGGCCTTCTCTCTGAGAGGTTCGTCGTCCGAGACCTCACAGCCACTCTGTGGAGAGAGAGGAGGCTGTGACCCGGCCACCAGCTGTCCTCTCAGAGACCCCCACAGGAGCAGGTCCCCCCTGGCCTGCAGGGTTGGCCGCAGTGAGCCAGAGCGTTTGGTGTTTTAAAGTATTTTTCGACGCTAAGATTAAGGAGTCCTGGTGGGGTCGGGGTTACAGAGCCTCCCGCTCTGGTAAAGAGTTGGTCTCAGATTGGTTGCAGGACTGGCGGGTCGGCAGTGAACCTTATTTGTAGGAGAAGACGGAACACAGCGTGTGCTGCCCGGGCCCTGCAGTTCTGACTGCCCGGAGCCCGATCGCATGGAGGCACCCTTGGGTGGGCTCACGCGACCCATCTTGCTGCTGGTAGTCGAGCCCGTCACCGTTCGCACCACCAGGGATGCAGGGATACGGCAGGAGAAACCATCACCTTCTAACCCTCACCCGGGCACACAGACCGTCCTCTGGGGGAAAGCAGCACGCGCATCCTCAGGTGACCTGGCTCCTTTCCTCACTGAAGGAAAATGAAACACAGGGTCGGGGAGGACCAGACGACACAGAGTCCACCGCAAACCAGCCCAGGTCACCGCCTGCACCCGGGGCCCAGAGTGGGGGAGCAGCGGGAGGAGGGGCAGGACGGGGTCAGAGGACTGACCAGGTGGGCAGCCTAAGTTCCCACGGGGTTTCCTAGGCCCTGCACCTCTGATCTCCTGGCCCCTGGCAGGGAGGAGGAGTGCAGCTGGGGCTGGGATTCACTCTCCTCTTCCTGGGAGAAGGCACGGGAGCAAAATAGCAAGAAGCCATCGTAGGAGAATCCAGAGCCTTTAGAAACACCCTCCTCTGAGGATGCCTGCAGCCTAAGGAAGCCACCATGTGTTTGATTGAGAGTCATGTGCACACCGAAGTCACACACACACACACACACACACACACACACGGATGCTTATACAACACACACCAGAAACCCATGTGCTGGCGGACTTGTGGTTGTCAGGAAAGCATCGTGACACATGTGTGCACGCATGCCCATGTTCCCGTTTGGACAAGACCACTCTTAGCCTGGTCACTGCCCGGGGGTGTGGGGCTTCCATGTAAGGGACCCTGTCCATCTGTCCAGGAGGCACTTTTGATGTGTTTTTAGCTCTCAGGTCATTCTGAGTGTGGACGCAGCCAGCGGAGTCCCACATTTCCTCCTGGCATCCAGCTAGGTCAAAGTGGCATGCCCAAAACGCCCACCTCAGATTCAAACACTCTCTGAAAGGGCCTCTGGAAACACGCACGTCGTTTTAATTTAAGACCTCTGCGACACGCACAGGGCTTGCTGGGAAGGGGGCCCTGCTTTCTAATGATGAAGCTCTGGGGGCGATAAATCCACACTTAAGCCTGGGGGAAGTTTACGAGCAGGGCAGGGGCTTTACGAGAGGTCGGCCATGTGTGGTCAGCAGAGCCTGGCCTGTGCATTACTTAGAAAGATGAAAGAGGGCCACGCTCTCCATCACGCAGCCATGCACCGCTGAGCCCACCCCCACCCGCCACCCCCACGCGCACACACACCCAGCTGCCCCCCTCGTAAAGTGCTGCCACCCTTCAGAGTGTGGCAGGATGCGCAGGTTCTCTGAGAGGAAACTGCTTCTGAAGGAGGACCTGCAAGGGCTCCAGGGTGAGGAGGTCCAGAGCAGCGCTCTCCCCAAGCCTCTAGTCATGCATGGTGGGGGTGGGGGGGTGGGGAGAGGTGTGTCACAGAGGGGGAGGGGCTAGGGCAAGGTCACCCCTAGTCAGTGACAGAACACAGAGCATGGGCCCTGAGGCCTCTCGCCCCACCCTGAGTCTGCTTTGCTGTGCAGCCGGGTGCTGGGTTTTGTTAACACTGCCCGCCCCCCCGCCACCCCCAGCTTGGTAGAATAAAGCAATGCCTAAATCACAGGCCTTCCCCTTACCAACTGGGACATCTAGAAGTGAAAACATAATTACTTGCAGAACGGGAGAAACAGACCAATGCGACCAAGCCTAACTGGAGGGGGCCTTCAAAACCCTGCTCAGAGGGTCTAACCCCCAGCACCCCAACACCCCAACACCCCCATCCCTTGTGTCAGATGTGGCTCCTCTTGGAAGAAAGCGTGCCTGGCTGCGGCCCCTGGATGCCAGAGACGTATGCAGTCGTCTGAATGCTGGGTCCCAGCCAAGCTGCCCCGCAACCCCGGGTGCCGGAGTGATGGCAGAAAACCAGCCTGCTGAGCCCTGTCCAGAGCGCAGAGCCTCCAGGTGGAGAGCAGGTAAGACCTGGCTGGTTCTTGAGCCCCGGCCAGGAGGGCAGGAACCCTGGTGGCCCCGGGGGTTAAGCTTTGAACTGCAAGCAGAAAGGTCTGCCATGGGAACTCACCAGCTGGTGTGTGGGTGAGAGACGGGGATGCCGTTTCCAGGGCGATTCAAGGTTTGGGAAACAGCCAGCAGTCTGTGCTCTCCGATGGGGTGGCCGTGAGTTGGACAGGACTTGAGTGGGGGCACGTGAGCGTCTTGGTAAAGTAAGTATTGCGTGTCTTTCATCATAAGGATGGGTGAGAGAGAGAGGCTTGGAGAATGCCCGTGGGGGCACCCCCTGGGGGATGCAGCGGTCACTGGCTCCAAAGTTGGCCACATGGATGGCTCCTGGTGGACCGGGCAGTCAACACAACCAGAGATCGGAGGACCAGAAGTCAAAGGACCAGAGCAGATTTGCCTCTGCCAGGTCTGTCTGTCTGTCGTCTCTTACATAGAAGCCAGGCTAGGCTGCACCCCTACCCTTACCCAGGAGGGGCTAGTTGGCGTCACCCATAACCACCCTCCCAGGCTGGTTCTGGGCAGAGAGGGGCACCAGCTGCTGCCTCCTGGGAGTCCTTTGGGCCACTGCTGTGTGGTCCGGGTGCCCGGGACTTGGCAAGGGGTGAGCCCCACCTCTGAGGTGTTCACTAGCCTGACTCGGCTCAGCTGAGCCCGCACCTCCTGGCGGAGTGAGGAGCCTGGCGCTGCCCCGCATGCGGCAGAACAGAGCACAGCTGGGTCCTCTCCCGCTCACAGCCATGCTGCTGGAGAGGGGCCCTTGGTGGCCTCCGGGCTGCTCCATCCACCGAGTGGCTTCCCCTGCAGGCTGGTCTCTGGGCCACACACCGGTGTTGGCCTCTCCAAAGTTGCTTCCAACAGAGGTCCAGGGGAACTCGGAGAAGTCAACTCAGAAGACGGTGGTGACTGCTTTGCTTGGGGGATTTCCACGGGGTCATCTTGGTAGATCCTCTCAAAGCACATGGGGGAGGGGGCATGGCAGGAACTCATGGCGAAAAAGGTTGAAGCAAATGAACAACTATTTTGATTAGAGGAACACCTACCCTGATCCCCGCCCTGTCCCCCATCCTACCACCTGGACAGTGTGCTTGGTCATCTTTTGCGGGGAGCAAGGGTCGTCATTGGAGAATCTCCTTGTAGAACCCTATTAGCTCATTCACCCCAGAGCCCCGGTCCTGCTCCCTCTGACTTCCTGTTGTTTCCAAACTCAGAGGACCTGGGGAAGGACCATGACCGGAGTCCTTGGACGTGGCAGGTCACAGAGCGCTCCAGGGAAGGGCTGGGAGGTGGAAACACTGGGCAGACAGAGGAGCGGGGCATCACCGGGTGATGTTCTTTCTGGACTGGTGACTGAGATTTAGTGGCGATGCTTAAGGACTCACCATTCCTGTGCAGGGGATTTCAGACAGGTGTGGAAATGGCTCCTTAACTCTTCATTCCATTTCCACACGATTTTTGGAAGGTTCCCCCCCGCCCCCCCCCCCCGCCCCAGTGGACCCCACGAGGGATATGTTGGTCAAATGCTAGTGAGTTTTCGTAACATCTGGCTTGTCGTTTTAACCACGCTGGACCATAGGGCTCGGAGGCTGCAGCACGTCCCATTCCTTCCAGAGTCCCTTCATCGGCTCAGAGAGAAGCGGCCTCCATTCTGCCCACTGTCCCTGCGTCTGTGGGGGTGACCTTGCAGAAAGGGAGCCGGGCGGCCTGTGCCTTTTTGTGTTTGGCTTCGTTCACTCCTCGTCATCGTGGTTTTGAGGCTCGTCCATGGCGTACTGAGTATGGAAACGTCCTGCCCCTCTCCCGGCTGACGACGGAGCAGTGGGCTGGCAAGGCACTCGATGATGCATTGCTTGGGCAGGTTTCTCTCCACGGGGACCTCTCTAAAATGTCAAAAAGCCATGTCAGTCTGCCACTTTGGGGATGAAGTGACTCCACCCCCCCGGGGGGGTGTTTTCCAGTGGCCTCTTCAGCATGGTGTCGAAGCAAGAGCCTACCTGAGGAGCGCAGAAGGGTGCCTTTCAGGTGCCCTGGCAGCATGGTGGATCGTGCAGGTAGGCTGCCAGTGGCAAGGTCAGGGGTTCAAACACACCAGCCACCGCTCAGTAGGAAGATGAGGCGTTCTGCTCCCACCGAGATGGCAGCTCTGGGAACCCACAGGGGCGGGGGTGTCTCTGTGAGGCAGGGTGGCTTCAGGGCCGTGAGCCTGCTTTGGTGTCTGTCAGCAGAAGAACAGTGACAGCAGCAGCAACTGGTCTTGGAAGAAATGCAGCCAGCAGCAACTTAGAAGTGCGGATTGGGAGGGAGGCATCTGAGGTGGGACCCGCGAGCAGGAAGAACGGCTTTTGGGAGGAGGCCAGCGTGCTCGGGCAGTCAAGGGGCAGTGCAGGAGAGGGGACGAGCCGTGTGGTGGACCGACGTGGCGGCAACAGCGGCTGAAGCGCTGTGACCTCTGGGAGCAGAACGGGGCCATGTTGGCTCCATGCGTGTGGGCTTGCTCAGAGCTGGCTGCAAGGCACCTGGCAACATCCCACTGTGACAGAGACACCCTCTCCTGTCAACTGGAGGAAGGGGCGGAGCCGAGCCTGTCGACCAGATCACGGGTTAAACCTCATTTGGAGGACCAATGGAGCTAAATAGCTCACTGGGGGCGGGACACACAATCACTCCTGCATGCGAGGCATTCCTGCTGACAAGCCACATGGAGCCACACTGACGGAGCCAGAGCCCCGGATCCACGCAGAGACCCACGCCCACGTCGAGATGCTTCCACGGCCACTGGATCCACAAGACTCTGCACCCACGGGCCTGTGAGCTTCCAGCATTCAGTGTCCTTGCATGGGTTGTGCGAGTCTAAAGAGGACCGTATAGACTGGTACTGGACATATGGGCTAATTCTGGACTTGATCTGGACTGGCCTGGGGTATTTTCTTACAATTACTCTTTGTATAAAGTTCTTTCTTGTACACATCTGAGAGTCTATGAATTTGTTTCTGTAGTCAACGCAGACCCACACCAGCCTGTGTGGGCCATCCCTTCACCATCACCATCATTCATCCATCCATCAGCAGCCCCATCAACATCACCCTGATTTTACAGTTTGAAACTTGCCCAAACCCCAAGAGCCCTGAAGTCAGTTTCAGGTGACTTCTGCTGCCTCTTGGATCCCTTCAGACCAGTGCTTAGATATGATGGGGGAAGAAGCGGCTCTCTCTCTCTCTCTCTCTCTGACTGTTAGACGTGGTGTGTCGTTCACATTGGGAGGAGCAAGCAGAGCACAGCCCCCTCTGGGGAGCAGTGGCCGTTCCCCACAATTCCTCTGTGACGGAACCTTGAGTGAGTTCCACCCTCTGCTCTTACGAAGAGTGCTGCCATTGATGAGGGGGGAGGGCTACTTTTCTGTGTGAGGCCCTGCCTTTCATTCCCCAGGGTGCGAGTGACCAGCTGCGGGGGCCTCTGTGAGGATGATGCAGCGCCGGCCGGCAATGCTTCGTGCTCAACTCTGGCTCACTGTTAGTTGGATCCCATCCACAGCACTTCACCACCGCAGCCACCATCTCCTCCACCATCTCCACCACCTCCACCTCCTCCATCTCGTTCACCATCTTCTCCACCTCCACCTCCACCTCCACCACC
>PVJH01042042.1:0-14552 GCA_004026705.1 Nesogale talazaci
CACCAGCACCATCATGCCAATCCTCCATCCACTGATCGTTAGATGGCTGCGCCCATGGGCATTTGTCACAGATCCACGCACGTAGCGTGAAAGGCTTGAGAGTGTTTATCTTTCTTCTGTTTATCATGACCTTGTTCACTGGTCCATTTGTGGCTATTTGTGTTTCCTTTATGTAGAGGTGTAATCCCTACTGAAGGCTATAGTCATTGATCTTTATCAATAAGTGCTTCAAGTCCTCTTTATTTTCACTAACCAAGGATATGTCATTGAAGGTCGTTAATGAGCCAGACTCCAATCCTGAGACTGTGCTCTTCCTCATGTAGTCCAGATTCTCTAATTAATTTGCTCCGCATACTTCTTATCCTCGAATTAAATCCTGAAACCAAATCTGAGGCATCTGGGGTTTGTGAAGTGGTTTCAAGATCACGCGATTCAATACCCCGACTCCAAATGCCATAAAAAAGTCAAAATAAAACCTCACTATCATCCAATCAAGTCCGACTCAGAGTGATCCCAAGTGAAGAATAAAACAGCTAGGCTGCCATCTTTAAGGGAGCCAATCACAAGTCTTCCTCCCACAGAGCTACTGGTTGATAGGTTCAGACTTTGGATCTGGGTCTCCAGGGCTCCATATCAACACCCCCCTCTAGCAATCTTGACTCCATCCTACAGTGACCAATCCAGGTTGGCTCAGACTGAGGGTTTTCCCAGAAATGCAGGACTTCTCCTTATAAAACTGGGAGAATTTCAGGCAAGCCAGGATACTTGGTGGCCCTAAACCACAATCCCCTGCTCTGGACTCCAGCTACATCAAGAAATCCTGCAGAAACACCTCTTCTCCTTCACCCTGGCTCAGCTTTCTTTACCCACTTTCCTCCCATGGTGACAACACTGTGTTCCTCTCCTCTTGGTCCGCTCGGCCCTCTCTCTCACATCAAAGGAAATGTTTCCAACGGTTCTTCCCTCGCCAGTAGGAGTTTCCATTAAGCGCATGCTGACTCCAGGCAACCCCATGTTTGTCATAACAGAACTGGCTGCATAGAATTTCAATGACTTAATTTCTCAGAAGTAGATTGCCAGGCCTTTCTTCTGAGGTATATCTGGATGAACTCAAAATTTTTTACTAGAAGAGTTGATTAGAGGGAGACACAGCCAGGAGACGCCTGTAGGTATCCAAAAGCAAGTGACGGTACCAGCGATGGTGATGGCTGAAGCTGGAGTGGAGAGGAAGAAAGTTGATTGGTCTAACATGCTTAGTAGAGTTCATGAAACAGAGTGAACTTGGAATGACTTGTCAAGAAATATTTTGTATACTTCACAATTCCTGAAATTCCTTCCCAACAAACTCTTCTGTGTTCATCTGGGTAGACTAGAGAAACAAATCCATAGACATTTATATGTATATAAAAAAGAGCTTAAATATGAGAGCAAGTGAATATTGAGAAAACATCCCTTCCCAGTCCAGATCAAGTCCATAAGTCCGATATTAGCCCATGTGTCTGATACCAATCTATAGATTCTCTTCAGACTCACAAAACACATACAAGGATGCCAAATGCAGGAAGATCCAGGCCAGTGGGTGGGAAGCCCTGTGGATCCAGTGGTGGTAAAGCATCTCAGAACTGCCAGGGGACTCCATGCCACTTCTCCAGCTCAGGGCACTAGTGCACTTCCATGTGTCTTGTAAGGAGAGTGTCTCCAAGGGAGTGAGCCTTGTTAGTAGAAAGTCTTCAAGGGAGTGAACAGAGAGAGAGTGTGTCTCCCACCTCCAAAGAGGAATACAGGAGTTCCCAGAATCCTCAGGGGGTGGCCATGCCCACACAGAGGCCCATTGGCTGTGTTCTGATTGACAGGTCAGACCCCACCCTTTCACTCCCAATCCTCTCAAATTGACAAACAATTATATAACTACCACCCCTTCCTTTTATTTTCAGGAAAAATATGGATTGCAACTTGCTCCGCTTTATCCCATACAGACTTTCCAAAGTTTTTCTGGCCCCACAGTTTGTATTGGTATTTGTAAGGTCAAGAGGGGGCCCTGGGAGGGGAAACAACCTGGATGAAACTACAGAGTCATAGGCTCAGGACCAGCTGTGTCACTAACTAACTTCATCATCAGTTGCTTAACCTGCTAAGTCTCCCTTTTCTCATCTGTACAGTTTTAATGAAAAATCGTCAAGACAAATGCAGTCATTGTTGTACAGTCAACTTCAACCCAAAACTAAGTGTTGCCCAGTCCTATGTCACACTCAAAGTCATCACCAAGTCTGAGTCCGTGCCAGTCCAGCTCACTCCCATGTCCTGGATGACTTTCCGCTTCACCCAATCTGTGACTTCCTTGCATGGCAAATCCCACCATTTGGCAGTCAGGGTGTCATACTGTGGTAGCGTGTGGGTTGCTATGATAGTGAATATTGTGTCACTGGTATTCCCAATACCAGCAGGGTCACCCAGAGTGAACCGCTTTGAGCAGAGCTTTTCACCCAAGGGGGTCTTTAGGTTGGGTCATTAAGCAGAGGGCCAATCAGGGAAAGGGAGACCCCAGTTGTTGGTCTTGCAGAATTCCATCATGCAATTTCAGGCTTCATTTCTCTCACCCAGACCATCTTTTCCAAATACTATTGCTTCCTCTTTGTTTCCAACTTTTATAATCCAATAGCCAATAATTATCACTGTATCTTGATTACATGTTTGACAAAAGATGTTGATAGAATTCTTCAATTTCTCTATCACTAGCTTGAGTGGTCGGTGCATGAATTGGAATAACTTTGAACAAATATCATTTTTCAACAACACAAATTGTGATAGTACATGTGAACCTCTCCAGAAAGAATATACAGCAATCAAAATGACTCTATCAGTGGAAGAAATGACAGACTCAAGACAAGCAGCTAAAACCAGGCCAGGGGCCGACTGTGGAACAGATTGATTGCTCACATATAAGTGAGGTTGAGGTGAAGAAAACTAAAACAAGTCCAGGAAAGCCAAAATGCAACCTTGAGTGTATTCCACCACACTTTCGAGAACATCTCGAGAGTAGGTTTGGCACATTGAATATTAATGGCAGACCACCTGAGGATCTGTGGGAGGCAAAAAGGCCATTAAGAAGACAGGCGAGAAAGCAAAGAGCAAGAAGAAGTCAGCAAAGACCACAAAATTTGCCTTTAATCATAGAATAGCTTAGGCAAATGGGGACAATAATCATCAAAGAGCTGGACAGAAAATTCCAAAGGGCAACTCCAAATGACAAAGCTACAGGTGATGATGAAACATACAAAAACCTAATAAAGTTAGAAAACCCAAAGGGAGGAGCCCACAGCATAAACTGAAAGAACTCAAGACAAATGTAAAATTGTAATATTGAAAGAGTCTCTGGCAAAATAACGAACAGTGCAGGAAGTAGCAAAAGAAGATTTTTTAAAGAATATATAGACTTTCACTGTACCCAAAAGAAGTGGTCAACATTCAATCATTTCAAGAGGTAGCCTATGAACCAGAATCAATGATACTGAAGAGAGATCTTCAAGTTGCACTGAAGCCATTTGCCAAAAACAAAGCTCCAGGAATTGATGGAATACCTACTGAAATGCTTCACTAACATGAAGCAGCCCTGGAAGCACTCACGAATCTCTGCCAGGAAATTTTGAAGACAACTACGTGGCCAAATGGCTAGAAGAGATCATATTTGTACCCATCCCAAGAAAGGTGACCTAATAGAATGCTCAAACTATAGAACTATATCATTGATATCACACGTAAGTAAAATTTTGCTGAAGATCATCCAATAACAATTGCAGCAGCATATTGACAGGGAGGTGCCAGAAGTTCAGGCCAGATTCTCAAGAGGACATGATAAAAAAGATACTATAGTTGATGTCAGATGGATCTTGGTGGAAAACGAGGGATATTACAAAGATGTTTACTTGTGCTTTATTGATTGCAAAGGCATTCGACTCTATGGATAATAACAAACTATGGATAATTTGCAGAAGAATAGGAATCCAGAGCATGTCATTGTGCTTATATGGGACTTGTAAGTGAAGAGGCAGTTGTGTGAATCCAAGGTTTCACACATGGTTTTAAATCAAGAAAGGTCTGTGTCATGAGTGTGTTCTCTCTGTGTTAGGCCATGTTGACTAGAGAAACAATTCCAGAGACACTAGTATATGTATAAGAAAGAACTTTATATCAAGAAGTAATTATTTATTGAGAAAACATCCCAGTCCAATCCAACTCAAGTTCATACATCCAGTGCTAATTCATAGGTCCCTCGTCAGACTCAAACAGCCACAAGCAATGGTGCAGAATGCAGGATGATCACAAGTTGGTAGGTGCAAAGTCCTGTGGATTGGAGATGGTGGAAGCATCAGGTCTCAGAGTGGACCACCAACAGACAGACAAAGGCAGAGAGAGAATGAAAAGCTCCCCAGGCCCCCCCTTACAAGAAGGTCATGCCCACAAGGAGGCACCATGAGGCTATGACCTGATTGACAGGTTGACTAATATCCCTATACTTCAATATATCTTCACACTGACATGAAATTATGTAACTACCGTACTCCCATTTATTCAATCTGTACACTGCGAGCAAATAATCCAAGAAGTTGGATTATATGAAGCAAAACGCAGTATTAGGATTGGAGGAAGGCTTATTAACAACCTGTGATATGCTGACAACTCTACCTTGCTTGCAGAAATCCAGGAAGAATTGAAGCCTTTTTCTGGTAAAGATCAAGGACTAAAGTCTTCGTTGTGGATTAGAACTCATCGTAGGGACTTCCAGCAAGATGGCAACTGGGCAACATGTACCAGAGGGACTCCCCAAAAATCAGCACAGAAGAGTTACTAAGAGGGAAACTCCACACTGTCAGGTCACAGAGAAAGCATCACAGAGATAAGTAGGCACAGATCCACTAGGTTTTGAGGACCTGGGGACTTTTGACTTACCACAGTGGAGGCTGGCTAGGGTTTGACCTTAGCCCTGCCACTGTGTAGGCCACAGCAGGGATCATTTGGAGTCAACCCAGGGGCTTTATCTCAACATAGCCTCAGCTTGCCAGCATTTCGGGGCAGGGTTTAAACTCCTCCATCCCCATGGTCAGGGATCAGGGCTCAGTTATATTGCTACTTTTGTTTCTCTCCTTTCTTTCCTGCCACAGACTCAGTGGGCTCATTTTTTTCTCTCTTTTTTTCTCTTCCCTTTCTCTCACATGCCACTGCCAATCTCTAGACCACTCCCCTTAGCCAAGGGCATTTAGGCCTGCCCATACACCCAGCTGGGAAATCCCCATCCTCTACAGCATAATCAAAGGCTGGGGAAAGCCTACCCACCTTCTTCTGGGGGAAATTCTGCCTGCTTGGCTAGGGGGAGTTCTTACCCATCCTCTGTGATCCCACATAACTAAAGAAACTTTTTCTTACCTGCCATAGTGTCTCACATGGCCTAAGACAGCTCAGCCAACAATCTGCTGCAGGAACCTCTTCTGCAGCCTCTGGCTAACCAGGGAAATTCCACCCACCATTTGCAGTGCTCTACACCAAAGCTGTCACACCTACCTGCCTTTTGTGACACTCCCATTGCAGCAGGGACCTCTCTATGCCCTCTGCAGCACCCCAAGCTGCCATAGGCCACACCATCATGGCTTCTTGTGAGATCACCCAGTGCAGCACCATCCTTGTGGGTCCACAACCACCCAACCAGCATCCCCTCAAAAAACCACCCACCTTACCCTCCAAATAACAGAATAATGGTTGACTAGAGTTTGATTAAGAATGTAAGGGTAGAGTTTGGCCTGTCAATCTGGACATAGCCAATGAGACCTCTGTGTGGGCATGGCTTTCTCTGAGAATTCTGGGAAATCTTGCAAGATTGCCCCTGTGGAAGTGAGAGACTATGGACTCAGTTGCTTGGAGATACTCTACTGACAAGACACAAAACTCAGTCACTTGGGACGCTCTCGACTGAGAAGACAATATGGCAGCATGCAGATAGACCCTGAGTCCTGGAAACGGGAAGAGCCGGAGGAGAAGCCACATGGGCTTACCCTGATGGAACCAGATCTCTGAAGCTGAAAAAGCAACAGAGAGGCCCCTGCCCGCACTGAGATGCTTCTACTACCACTGGATACATAAGACTCTGCATCTGCTGACTTGTGATTGTCCTGGTGTCATTGCATGTGCTTCATGAGTCTGAAGAGGACTTATTGGGATTGATATCGGGCTTATGGGCTAATATTGGTCTTATGGACTTGGACTGGACTGGGTTGGGTTGGGATGCTTTCTCAATGTTCCACTCCTCTTGTATATGAACCTCTCCCTTAAATGCATATGTGTGTCTATGAATTTCTCTAGTCTACCCATACTGTGAATACTGGTTCACAAGAGTGAATCCACAGGAAGATAAAGCAGTAGGCCAATTCCATAGTGAAATTAGCTGCAGGCAGTTCGAAGAAGCATTCCTATGAGTCTCCCAGAGAGCCCAGTGCTCTTCGACTCCATGGAAAATGGCACTGGGCTTCTCTAAATAACACAATGTAGAGCTGAACCCCGGTGGCATAAGTGGTTGAATGCAGGACTGCAGCCCATGGGCTTGGTGGGTCAAATCCAGCGGCAGCTCTCAGGAGCGGCACTGGGTAGAGCCAACGACCACCAGAGGCAGTGATGCCCTCCAAAAAACAAAACAAAACAAAAAATAACACAATGTAAACAGCTCAGCCCCAACCACCTCAATGAAAAAACAGAAGAAGAAAAAAGGCAATGTCACAAGATGCTCAGAACCTAATGATGTGAATAGAAAAAGCAGGCATTGATCTGCTATAGAAAGAAATGTTCAGAATGCTGCTTGGAGTCATATAGGATGTGAGGGAAACAATACAGAAAAAGGATGAACTTATAGAGATACAGACCATTCACCAAAGGGAAACACAAGAGCTTAGGGACGAGATAACAAAAACCAGTAGCAGACTGACAGACTATACCAACCATCTGGAGGAGGCAGGCAACCACACCAGTGACCTAGAGGAAAGCCAAGCAGACTTTAAAAAACATGAACAAAAATCTGCAATGATCTTCAGAGAAACCAAAGTAAACCTAAGAGCTATGCCTGATGCTATGAATAGAAAAAACATCAGAATAATTGGATTAATGGAGGAAGATACAACAAAGAAGTCATCAGCAAAAATACTGAGAGAATTCTTGGAGGAAAAATACCCCAGTTTAATGAAAGAAAAGCAGGCAACCATTCAGGAGGTTGAAAGAACACCAGCTAGAATGAATTCCAAGAAGAAACCATCAGGCAAATAATAGTTTAAATATCCAACTTTGAGGAAAAAAAAGAAAATCATGATAGCAGCTGAGGAAAAACAAGCATTCACATGTAAAGGTTCCCAAAAAAAGAACATGCTCAAACCTATTAGTGGACACTATGAAGAAGAAGAGAGAGTGGAGTAGCATATTCCAAAAGTTGAAGGAACATAATGCAAACCCAAGAATACTCTACCCAGTCAAATTATCTGTCAAGATAGATGGAGAAGTAAGAGTCTTCCCAGACAAGAAAAAACTCAAAGAATGCATGAAAAGAAACCCAGTCCTACAAAAAATCCTTGCCGACCCAGTAAGGGCAGAAGAACAGCACTCATCAAGCACAAATAAGAGACTACCACATAGAAAAACCTCACCCAGAGTGCAACAAAGAGAAAACAGTCTCCAGGATAGCATTGGCTTAAGGGTGAAAAGAAATCACAAATGAGACCCACATACACAACACACTGATAAGAAAGGGAGGTAGGAAAACACCCAATACAAAAAGGTATAAAATAACATCAGAGTTCATAGATGGAGGTAATAACTATGAATATCAATGGACTGAACTCAGGTAAAAGACTGAGACAAGCAGACTGGCTTAGAAAACACAATCCATTAATCTGCTGCCTACAGGAGACACATCTCATATGAATGTGAATATAGAACATTGAATAAGGAAGACTGGAGAAGAATTGATGAATTTGAACTATGGTGCCGGTAGATCATTATGATCGAGTCTCCCTTCCCTTCTCTTCCTGGTATCTCTACTCTCATTATTGGTCCTGAAGGGTTAATTTGATCTGGATTCCCTGTGTTTCTATCTCTTTTTTTTTTAACCAGTGTACGTACTCTGGCTTATCTAGATTTGTAAAGTAGAATTGGGATCAAAATGATGGGGGTGGGGGAAGAAGTGTTAGAGAACTAGAGAAAAATTGCATGCTTCATCGATGCAATACTGCTCCCTGACTGGCCTCATCTCCTCCCTGCAACCCTTCTGTAAGGGGATGTCCAGTTGCCTACAAATGGGCTTTGAGTCTCCATTCCTTACTCCCCCTCATTAATAATGATATGATTTTTTGTTCTTTGATGCCTGATACATGGTCTCATTGACACACCCTCATGATCACACCAGCTGTGTGCTTCTTCCATGTGGCCTTTGCTGTTTCTTAGCTAGATGGTCGTTTGCTCATCTTCAAGACTTTAAGATCTGAGATACTCTATCTTTTGATAGCTGGGCACCATCAACTTTGTTCACCACATTTTCTTATGCACCCACTTTGTCTTTGGTGATTGTTTCAGGAAGGTGAGCATCATGGAATGTCAATTTAATAGAACAAAGTGTCCTTGCATTGAGGGAATACTTGAGTAGAGACCCAATATCCATCTGTTACCTTAATACTAAACCTATAAATATATGCACATAGATCTATTTTCCCATTGACATATATAAATATACTTACATAGGTACATGTCTGTATTTAAATTCTATAAATGTCCTTTGTCTCTGAGTTCTTTCCTCTATTTTCTTTTACTTTCCTCTTTTCCCACTATCATGCTCAGTCTCCATTTGGGTTTCAGTAATTCCTCTTGATTACATTGCCCTTGATCAAGCCTGGCCAGGGCTCCTACACCTTCCTCCCCATTGATTTTGGATCACTTGTTGTTCCTTTGTTCCTGGGTTTGTTAACACCCACTTTCTTTCCCCTGCTTCCCAATCTCCCATGTCCCCACAGAACCTTAGGTCCCATTGTTTTCTCCTCCAGATTGTTTATCCCACCTATCTTACCTAGATAGACCTTCAGAGATAATACTATGCATAAAAATAAGAGCAGAGCAAAGCAACAAAAGAAAACAAATCAACAACAACAAAAACACCAAGGACAACAACCAAAAGCCTGTAAATAGTTCAAGGTCTGTTTGTTGGCCTTCAGGAGTATTTGCTGGTTGAGTCTGATGGGGTGCCATGCCCTGACCCCAAAGTCTATTCTTGATATTCCCTGGGGACTTCATTGCTCTGGTCCCCTTGCTGTTTTGCTGCACACCCTTAGTGTTATACCTCAGTATAGTGGGGTCAGATGCGACACAATTCCCACATTGTGTCTCCAGTGTTGTCCCCATAGAGCTATACGTTAGTGAGAGACTTCATGTCTCAGTGGGGCTGGCCCCATCCTCTCTGTGCTTTGACTGCTTTGAGTGGGAATATCATCTTCACGGCATGGTGGACCAGGATGTGTTCCACTTGCTCTTCCTCCCCATTCATTTGTTTCTGTGTGCTCAAATCAGACAAGTCTCTCTTCCTGAGCTGTAGCTTCAGTGCTGTCCTCTGAAGGGAATTTTTCAGGGGGAGGGTCATCCATGTAGTTCAGATTGGGGATGGCCCCTCAGACCTCTCTATCTGTTCCCTGCCTCATTACGGTATGTTGTATTCACATCTTGTAGCACCGGTTGAAGTTTGGTCTCTCTTTCCCTGTGGAGATATAAACAATACCCTCTCCTTGGGTGGATTAGTGCCCTGTTTTCCTACTACCTATGTCTTTTTTTGTCCTTTTCCCCACTCCTTTTTAGTTGGCTATCATATGTAACACTGGATTTGGTCTGGCCCCTGCCATACTACCTGGACCTCGCCCCAGGAATGTTTGTATACAGTAATGTTTGTATACAGTAGCTTTTTCCCTAGGCCCCTTTGACATCTTAACGCTTACCTCTGTGGACTCATGTGGCAGTTGTCCTTTTGTGTTTGACCTAATTCACTTAGTATAAGTTTCTCCAGTTCTTCACATGCATCAATGTGCTTCATGTATCCATCACTGCTTTTTAGGGATGCACAATAGTCCATTGTATGTATGTACTCCTGTTTGTTAATTCACTCGACTGTTGATGGCAATTTGGGTTGTTTCCAACTCCTTGCAATTGTGAACTGTGCCGCGATGGGCATTGGAGCACAGTTGTCTGACCATGGTTTGTTTCTTCTCTCTTCTGGGTATATGATTAGAAGGGGGATAGCTGGGTAGCATGATAACTCAATTTCCATCTGTTTTAGATGTCACCAAATCGATTTCCATAGTGGCTGTGCATACCTACAGAGCCACCAGTAGTGAATAACAGTTCCTCTCTCACCACAGCCCCTCCAACACTTGTTGCTTTATGATTTTTTGAATTGAGCTATCTTTGAGGGTGTTAGGTGGTATTTCATTGTTGTTTTTATTTGCGTTTCTCTTATGGCTGATGATGAGGAACATATTTTCATATGTGTATTACCCATTCAGATTTCTCCCCTTGTGGAACTTCTGTTGAGATCCTTCGCCCTTCTCCTCAATAGGCAATTAGGTTTTTTTTTCTTTTTGAAAGCTAGCAGGGGCTGAGCCCCGGGGGCGTAGTGGTTGTGCGTGGGACTGTGGCCACTGGGACAGAGGTTCAATTCCAGCAGTGGGGCTGGGCCTCCTACTCCCACCACCGGAGAGCAGTGATGCCCACAAAAAAAAAAGCTAGCAGAGTATCGTGTATTTTAGTAAGAAGGTCTTTGTCTGATATGTCATTGCTAGAAATTTTTTCTCAGACTTTGGACTCTCTTATTACTTACTTTGTGAGTTCTTTTGCTGTGCACAGGTGTTTTATCTTCAGTATATCACACTTGTCAATCTGAGACTAATCTATATTTGTGTCCTTCTTTTCTGATAGCCTATGTAATGCCTGTGCAAAGTACTCAGGTTTGTCCCAATTACCTCATTGATGGCCCTACTAGTTTAGGGTCTTACCTCGATGTCTGTGATCCACCTTGAGTTTATTCTCATGCATGGAGTGAGATAGGAGTCTTGCTTCAATTTTCTGCAGGTAGATATCTAATTTTTTTTCCAGCACCACTTGTTGAACAGGGCATCTGTTTCCCATTTGATATTTGGGGGTTCTAATAAAAAATCAGTTGTCTGTATGCTGATGATTTTATTTCTGGGTTTTCAGTTCTGTTCCATTGGTCTGAGTATCTGTCATTATACCAATACTATGTGATTTTGACCACACTCACTGTATGATATGTGCTAAAAGTCAGGAAAAGCAGGTGGAAGGGCTTGCAATCCACGAGCATGGGGTATTCTTCCATTTGTTAAGGTCACTCTTGGTTTCTTGTAATAGTGTGATATAGTTTCCTTCATACAAATCTTTTGTTCTTATTTTTTTCTTTTGTTCTTTTAGTCAGATATATCCCTAGATATTTCAATTTGTGCTTGGCTATTGTCAGGTACCATCTTTTGGATCTCCTCTTTTGTGGTCTTGTCCACTGTGTACGGCACTCTGAGAGACTTCTGTTTGTTGATCTTGTATCCTGCCAGTCGGCCACATTCCTCTGTTGCTTCCAGTACTCCCATTGTGGAACCTTTGGGATTTTCCATATATAAAATTATATCATTTGTGAATAACGAGTTTCACTTCGTTCTTCCCCAGGTGAGTACTTTTGATGTCCTTTCTTTGCCTTATGCTGTTAGGGTCATTGAAAAACTATGGTTTGGGTCAAGCAATGTATTAGTCCTCAAAGTAACACCCTTGCTCTTGAATACTTTAAAGAGTTCTTGTGCAGCACCAACTTGGGGGACAGACAACAGAACTGTGGGTCAATGGAGCCATTGGTCAATGTAAGACATGAAAAAATAATAATTCATAAATTATCAAGGGTGCGTGAGAGAAGAAGGGTGGGGAGGGAGGGAGGGAAAAATGAGGAGCCAGTACCTCAGGTGGAAGGAAATGTTTTGAGAATGATGATAGCAGTAGACAGGCAAGTCTGCTTGACACAATGAATGGATGTATGGATTGCAATAAGAGTTGTACAAGCACCCAATAAAATGATTAGAAGAAGATGAAGAAGAAGAAGAACTCATTGTAAAGAAGACCAAAATCCTCACAACTGAAGAATCACAGTAGAAGATGATACGAAGATAATAATGTCAAGGTTTCCGTTTTGCTGGGATCCACCATCAATGCTCATGGAAACAACCGTCAGGAGATCAAACGATGCACTGTGTTAGGTAAATCTGCTGCACAAGACCTCTTTAAAGTATTCAAGAGCAAGAGTGTTACTTTGAGGACTAATACGTGCTTGACCCAAACCATAGTTTTTCAATGACCCATATGAATGTGAATATAGCACATTGAATAAGGAAGACTGGAGAAGAACTGATGGATTTGAACTATGGTGCTGGTGAAGAATATGGAAAATACCATGGACCGCCAAAAGAACTAACCCATCTGCTTGGAAGAAGTACAAGCCAAAATGCTCGTTAGAGGCAAATATGGCAAGACTTCATTTCACGTACTTTGGACTTGTTAGTAGCGACCAATCTCTGAAGAAAGACATCATGCTTGAGAAAGCAGAGAGGCAGTGAAAAAGAAGGCCCCGGGCAAGATGAAGTGACACAGTGGTTGCATCCATGAGCTGAACCATAGCAACAATTGTTCTGAGGGTGCAGAGCCCCGCAGTGTAGTACATAGAGTCACTGTGAGTGCGAACTGACTCACTAACACCTAAGGACAACCTCAGAGGCTCTCGCCCACTATTCTTGTGGTAGTTTGTGTCCACTTGACTGGGCGATCGAATTCTCAGGGTTAGGGTGTTCACTTTCCCACTGCCACAGAGTCCATATGGATTCATAGCAACACGATAGGACAAAGTAGAACTTCCCCTGTGGGTTTGCAAGACTATAAATCTCTGAAAGTAGAAAGTCTCACATCCCCCCCCCAACCCCACACATCCCCCCACCCCAACACACACAAAGTGACTGCTGCTGACCCTACAGCACCAGGGCTCCTGGTTTGGCAGTTATCAACTCATTCCAATGAGGTTATCTAACCCAATGTAATAGCTTCTTTTGTGGGCTTTGCTATGAGCAGCTCTGTCAGTTGTAAGATTACAGAGGAATTCAACCTCCTTACTCAGATTGTAATCCTGATGCAATCGATTGAAAGGAAGTTTACCCCTAGTGTGACCTGTTTCCAATATAAGTAGAGACTGTGGGGAAGCTTCTGTGCCTTCTGCTGAGTATGGAGTCTACATATGGCTCCTTAATCTCTGGTTCTTTGGACATGAATCAATGACCTGCCGTACCTGGGAGTCATCAGTAACTTCAAGCCTGTCAACCTTGCATTTATTTCCCTCTGCAGCCACAAGCCTGTCATGTGTCTATTGACCTCGATTCATCAACTACCATCACACATCACTATTTTCTATTTTACTTTCTCTGCATTAGAGAAGCAAATCACAAAGATTTTGCCTCTGGATAGGCCTGGGTTCTCAATTGCTTTCACCTATCAAAAACCCAAGTGCATTGCTGTCCATTTGATTCTGACTCACAGCAGCCCTGTGGGACTGAATGGAGCTGCCCCACAGGTTTGCCCAGATTGTAAATCCAAAGCAGACAACCATACCTCTCTCCTGCAGAGAGGTTGGTGGGCTCCAAGGGCCAACCTTCGGTCAGAAGCCAAGCATTAATCCCTCTGCCACTGGGGCTCATCTGTCTTTTTCCTTTATGTGAATGAGTTATCTAATGTCTCGACCTCATCATTTTATCCTGAAAAATGGCCATATTAACATAAAAATGGGAGGGAGATTTGGATAGAGTACCTGAAGATTCAAAACCCAGGACTCTCAATAACTGCTCCTTTATTGAATCCTTCTCCTGATTGGGCAAAGCTTCTGAACTCATTGTAAGGCATGGACTGGCATTCCAACCCAGGGAATAGGTTTGACACCACAAAACGTGAGGGAACACAGAACACAAACATCAGCATCGAGACAAACACTTGCCCTTTCAGGAAAAACCTCTTCTTTTCTTTTCTTTTTTTTTTTTTTGGTATAAGCCACGTGCACAGAATAGTGAGTGAGCTCTTTTCTCCCAGCGGAGGCCTGTGTTCATCAGTGCCTCTCTTGGAATGCAGATCAGCCCTGCTTATAAATGATATCTAAAGGTCAAAGGGAAACAATGCTTGAGAATGAATGTGCTTCCTGCTTCACCAGAGTTAATGAAAAGAAGCATCAAGTCTCATCAGATCCCAGTTATTATAAATTGTTACAAATACATCACATATATGAAATAAATATATATGCATATGAAAAAGAAAATACATGAAATGGCATGGGATTTTCATGAACAACTGCAGCTTTCGGGCTTTCAAGAAACGAGAACTCTCACGTTGCAGGAACAAATTAATCTAGTCATTTGCAGGGCAATTCAGGCCGTGTCTGGTAATATTTTAAATGCCTGATG
>PVJH01042043.1:0-14512 GCA_004026705.1 Nesogale talazaci
GCGCCCCCCCCCCCCCAGACCAACAGCCCACCCTCCCCTGGGGCCCTCTGTCTCACCAACACGTTTACTTCCTCCTGCGGCCTGCCGTCCGCCCCTCACCCCAGCCTGTTGACCCTGCTCTGGACGCATACGCTGACGGTGCTGGCCGAGGCCGCCGCCTCACAGCGCGTGTCCCCGCTGGCCTGCAGCAGGCTGAGGGCTGCTCTGCAGGTAAGGCCACCTGAGACCGGCCCGACTCGGGGGGGTGGAGGGGGGAAGTGGGGGGATCCCGAAGTCACCGCTGCTTCTTACCGCCCAGAACCTGGAGATCTGCTTCCACGCCGAGGGCTGCGGTCTGTCCCCCGAGGCCCTGCACACGGCTACCTTCCAGGTGAGCTGGGGGCGGGGCTCCACCTTCCTGGGCTCACCTGTGCCAGCAGAGGCTAGTGTGTGTGGAGCCAGGCGTCTGGTGGGTGCCAGCCACCGAGAAACGAGACGGCTGACGCACTGTCCATGTTCCCGGGAAACCCAAACTGGCAGCTGCCATCAGCTGACTCCTACACGGAGGGGGTGGGGAGTTGGGGGGGCGAGAAACGGCCCCCGAGTTTCCAAGACAAACTCGCTATAGGAGTGGAAACCCCTGCCTTTCTCCCTCTGAGCGAGCAGCTGCTGGTTTCCGAACTGCTGACCTTGCAGCGTGGCAGGCAGACGCGTTACCATTATGCCACCAGGGGAGGGAGGAAAGCTGCCCACACTTTCCAAAGCTGCCCACGGGCTTTCCAAAGCGGTCACTTGTGACCGAACGGAGAGGGAGGCCCTTCTAAGCACGGGGCCCTGCATCACCCGGGGTGGTGCCCGTTGGAGCCAGCATACTTGGCCTCGACCCAGCGACTCCGCTTGAGGCTGTAGAGGAAAGCCCGGTGACCCCGCGTGTCCCCTTCGCAGGTTCTGCAGAAGGACCTGGAGCTGCAGGCAGCCTCCAGCCGGCAGCTCATCCAGCTGTACTTCTGCAGACGCCTGGAGCAACAGGTGAGATGCCACACTCCCGCTGCCCGCCACGGCTGGGCCCAGCCCGAGGTGGCTCAGCCCAGCCCACCTGTGCCCACTCCCCACCACAGGCAGAAACCACCTTTGAGGAGCTCGGGGCGGTCACGGTCAAGGCCTCCTACCGCTCCTCGGAGCAGAAGCTGCACGTCGAGCTGCTCAGCGCCTCCAGCCTGCTGCCCCTGGACTCTAATGGTGGGAGGCCACTGCCCTTTGGGGCGCTGCATGCCCGCCCTTTCCCCAGGTCACCAGGAGGGGCCAGTGCCGTGGGGCTGCACCGCCTGACCCCCTCCCCTCCCCTGGGCCCGCGCTAGGCTCCAGTGACCCCTTTGTACAGCTGACCTTGGAGCCCAGGCACGCGTTCCCCGAGCTGGCCCCCCGGGAGACCCAGAAACACAAGAAGGATCTGCACCCGCTATTTGATGAGACCTTCGAATTGTGAGCAGCCCCAACTCCCACGGCCTCGGTCCCCAGCCCCGGCCCAGCCGTCTCTGTGGGTGCCAGGGAAGGGACACCTGGAACAGGGTTTACTCCTGGAGACCAGGAGGGGCTGCTGGCTGTGATGGCCACCTGAAACCCACCTGCAGGAGCTGCCCTCTGTCCCCGAGCTGAGCTGTGGGCGTGGGGGGCGCCAGGGCCCTGGCCTGTGCGGGGGCTGGCGTTCTTCTTCCCAGCCCCAGCCTGTCCCCCAGGGTCAGAGGGAAGCGGTGACAGCCAGTGAGCCCAACTGTGTCCCCCACCCAGCCTGGTGCCCGCAGAGCCATGCCGGGAGGAGGGGGCCTGCCTCTTGCTCACGGTGCTGGACCACGACACGCTGGGGGCCGATGACCTGGAAGGAGAGGCCTTCCTGCCCCTGTGCTCCGTGCCAGGCCTGCCTGGGGACGAGGAGCCCGGCAATGTGCCCCAGACCCGCCTGCCCCTCACCTACCCAGCCCCCAACGGTAGGTGGAGCCCCGGGATGAGTGCGGGGCGCAGCAAGGGGTACAGGGGTCCGGCAGGTGCCCCCAGAAAGGCAGTGAGGGTTAGGGGTCTCCTGAGGGCCGAGGCTTGTGTGTCTGAAGAAAAGATATGTCTTGAGTGTCGTCGTCAGGAGGCGCTGAAAGGTGAGCCAGGAGAGCTGTCACACAGCGGACACTGGGGACGGGGCCCTGTCTCCAAGCAGGCCATGATCACAGACCCAGCCCTCCGCACCTGTCCTGGCCCCAGTCTAAGGCTTCGTTCCCACAGCCATACCCTGCACAATAAACCGAGGCACAAAGGGACTAGTTAACTAGCAGGGGTGCAGCCCCTGTCCGGTCACTCCTGTCGCCCCACAATGGGGTCAGTGCGCCCCGGCCAGCAAGGGTTTCCAGCCTACCCTATGAGTCTGTCAGGGTGGGACCACCCAGTGTCCAGGCCCGCAGTGGACTGGGCAGTGCCGGGTCAGAAACCACCACCCAGACCCTGCTCCTCCCGGATGGGGGCCCCTGAGTCTGACCCCCACACCCCCTCCACAGGGGACCCGATCCTGCAGCTGCTGGAGAGCCGTAAGGGGGACCGTGAGGCCCAGGCCTTTGTGAGGACGCGGCGGCAGCGGGCCAAGCAGGCGGCACAGCACGCCCCCCAGCTGGGCCGGTAGCAGGGGCCTCCCCGGTGCGACGCCCCGCCTGGCCTAGTGCTCGGGCCAGAACACAGCCCTGACGAGGGCCACCATTAGCGATATTTATACCCCACCCCAGCCGGGGGCACAGCTGTCCCTTGTGGAAGGTGGGCCTCTGCCTGCCCTGGCATCAGGCCGGGCTACACAGGCGCTCTGGCTGGTCATTAGCGGCTCCTCAGTGCCAGGCTGCCTGGCGGCACGGCCCTGAAATGCCAGCAGCTGAGCGAGACAGGAAGCTCTGTCCGAGGGGATGCCTCCTGCCCGGGGCAGCACCCGGCCCCCTGCCTCCCTCACAGAGACAATGGACGCGCCACTAATAAAATTGGCGATCCACTGCCCTTCTGGCCCACTGAGCTTTATGGGAAACGATGAACCAGATGTGGCCCACGGGGGCGCCACGGCGGAGTCTCACCAGGCCGGTGACCATGTAGGGACGCGGCAGTCCCCGTTCACAGGCTAGTCCCGTCCTTACGCCTGGCGGGAGCGCGAATCCCTACGGCGATGCCCAGCAGGGGCATCTGGGGCAGGCGGGCGAGGCCTGTGGGTCTGCACTCCCCCACAGAGGCGTGAGCAGGGCTCGGTCTGGTCATTGTTGGGACAAGGCTGCAGACTGGCCGGTGTCCCGGTGACAGGCTCCGGGGGGGAGGGGGGGCAGGGAGGCTGGTAAGTGGGGTTGTCTGTAAGTGGCTCGGGGACTTCCCCCCTACTCAACACAGCCCGTTGTCCTCTCAGAAACACGTCTCCGCAGTGGGCCCGTGCAGCCTTCCCCCACCATTAGCCATATCTATACTCCCGCCACCCCCACCCCAGTGGGGGGTGGGGGTGGCAGGAGGCGTGCACAGCTGTCCCTGTGGAAGGTGGGCCTCTAAAGACAGCGGTTCTCAACCTGTGGATCGTGACCCCTTTGGGGGGTCAAATGACCCTTTCACAGGAACCGCCCAATTCATAACAGTAGCAAAATGACAGTGATGAAGTAGCAACGAAAAATAATGTTAACGAAAATAATGGGGGGGGGTCCCCACCACATGAGGAACTGTGGTCAAGGGTCGCGGCATGAGGAAGGTGAAGAACCCCTGCCCTAAGGAGACCCCGAGAGGCCTGTGCGGGGTGATGGCCCAGAGGCAGGGGCCACTGACACCGCTTGGACTGGGGGGACCCCCTTTCCAGGCACTCGCAGTAATTTCAAGCCAGAGTCTGGAAATTGATACTCTGATGACCGTCAGCGCCATCGGACCCACTGGCACGCCCTCTTTCAGAAACACTCGGGCCTCCTGGTGGTCTGGCTGGGCCAACCACAAAACCAGCAGTTCAAGAAAAATGCGCTGTGTGCTCCCAGCGTTACGCAAGTCGTGGGAACCCGGGGGAGTTCTACTCAGCCTGGCGGCGTCCCTGTGAGTCGTCAGAAAACTGGCTCAATAGCTGTGTGTCTGTTGAAATCTCACACGGGAAATAGCAGCTTACTAAGTCCCAGCCAGGCACCCTGTGGCACTGTCAGCCCCGCCTCCCGGGGGCCGGGGATGCAGAACTCTAACCGTCCAGGACTCAAGCCCCTCTCCAGCTTGGAGGGGCCAGGGACCCCCTCCTCCAGGCCTCTCACTGCCTGGGGCAGGGCCTGGAGTCTTGAGGGCTCCCTCCCCAGACCCCCAGGAACCAAACAACCACCACAAGTTCTTATTTTTATTTCCATTGAGTTTGGAGCTTTGTTGATTTTTGCATTTTCGTAAAAAAAAAAAAAAGAGAGAAAGTTTCCACATAATTCATTGAAAGCCCTTTGGTGCTGAGCCCAAGGGGGGCAAGGGGGCTAGGGCCAGACCCTTTCCAGACCCCCTGCTCCAGACACCCGTGCTGGGAGCGGGGTCGCCACCTTCCTCCCGCCCTGCCCTCCCCCCATGGCACCTCTCTGTACACAACAATTTAAAAATGGAAGCTAAGACACCGCCTGTAGTGGACAGGCCCGCACACACATGCACACAGGCGCCCACCCCGGGCCGGGCCGGGCCACAGCTGCGCTCAGAGCACCAAGGATTGCGCACGGGCCTTCCTCCAGGGGCAGGGCGGCAGCTCCCACCACCAGTTGCCCTGCTAGCTGCCAGAGGGAGGGGGCTAAGGGCCGTGCAAGGAGAGAAGGGACCAGACATCTGAGAGGCAGGGAGGGCCATGCCAGCCTAGCAGCCGGCCTGGGGTGGGGTATGGGTCAGGACCCAGGGTGGGCCCCTGAGGGTCAAAACTGTGGGATTTGCCGCACCTTCTTGGAGCCTCAGGCCCAGGTGTTCAGCCCCTGGTGACTTTCCTTAGAATGAAACAGTCATTTGGTAAAAAGCCTCGGACAGCGGTTCTCAAGCTGTGGGTCGCGACCCCTTTGGGGGTCGAATGACCCTTTCATAGGGGTCGCCCAATTCATAACAGTAGCAAGATTACAGTTATGAAGTAGCAACGAAAATAATGTTATAGTTGGGGGGGTCACCATGAGGAGTTGTATTAAAAAGGGTCCAAGCCTTCAGAAGGTTGAGAACCACTGGCCTAGGAGTGGGGCTGGTTTGTCTGAGTGCACACACTCCCCCCCCCCCCACATCTGGGGGCCAAGGTCTGGAACCCCACCTGGCCTGAAGGTACTCCCACCTTCACCCTCAGCCCTTCCCTGCTCAGGCCCAGAAAGAAGTTAAAAATAGTTAGTTCCTACATAAAAAAAGAGACACAAAACAGGTTCCCGGCCAAAGGGCCAGTGGGAGGGGGCTTTGTCTCTTCAGGGAGCGAAGTCAAGGGGGGGAGGAGGCTGCAAAATAGTCTTTTCTTTTAAAAAGTGCTTGGTAAGTCGGTTTTAAAGTGTGTGTCTACATCCATGTACAGATATATACACAGACACTGTTCACACGCTGGCCGCCCACACACACCCGCACCCACACAGAGTGTGTACATATACAGGATCATATACATATACATACATACATACATATATATATCTATATATACTTGAAAAAGTCCTAGGGGCAAGCAGGCCGGGCGGCCGGCGCGGGGTCACGACTGCTGCAGGGGCGGGGCCCGGCCGGGCTGGCAGACGGGGCACTGGCCGCCCTCGGCACACAGCTCACACAGCACGGCGTGCTGGCACGGCAGCACCGCCCGGCTCTGCGCCTGACACTTAAGGCATTTCACCGACTGCAGGTGGGACACGGCCTGTGGGGAGACGGCGTGGTCACTGCGGGGGGCCCCCACTGGGTGGGGAGACGGCGTGGTCACTGCGGGCCCGCTGGGTGGGGAGACGGGGGCATGTGGGAGGAGCAGCCTGGAGTGGGAGAGTGGTGCCGCGCCCCCATGCCTCTGGCGGCCTCACTTGCTCTCAAGGTAGCCTTCGGACGACCCGTGAGAGCCTGGAGGCCCACGGACGGCCCAAGGCCACAAGGGGCCTGGGGAAGGGCAGAGGGTAGCCTGGGGTCTGGATTATTCTGGAAGGCTGGCTGGAGTGTGGAGGGCACACAGGAGAAGTCTGGGGGAGTGGGGAAGAGGGGGAATTGGGCAGCTGTCCGTTCCTGCTCTCCCAAGACGGAGAGGCCCATCCACAGTCCTCGTCCTTCAGCCTGCCGACCCCCATAAGGAAGAACTAATTCCCTTTCCTGGCCATCCCGCTGCCGCTGCCACCCTGACACTGACCTTGTCCACCTGCTCCAGGTGGGCCCGCAGCTGCTTCTGGAGGGAATAGAGGGTGGACAGGGAGAGGGCCTCCAGGTCGGAGAAGGCGGGCAGGGCCAGCGGGTCGGGCCCGGCCTGCAGATGCTCCAGCTCCTCCTGCAGCTGCTTCACCTGCACCTCCAGTGCGTCCCGCTGCTCCCGGGCCAGCTCGCACTCGGCGCCCGCTGTGCTGGCCCGCTCGCCGGCCTCCTCCGCCTCCTTCTTCCAGGCATCACAGGCCTGCGGGCCCAGCACACAGCACCCAGTCAGGAGGGCGCCCCACACTCTGGGTCCCCCGAGAGCACCTGTGTGGGGGCCAGGGAAGAGACTGGCGCTGGCTGCAGAGTTTTCTGGGCAGGCAGAGGGCAGGGAGGGCATCTGGGCCATGACCGGACACAGGGTCCATCTCTGGGACCTAACCAGAGGCTGGGCGGGCTAGTGGGGCGCGCGGGGGGGGGCCACCGAGAGCCGAGTGTCTGCCCCATCCTCCCAGACGCCCGCCTGCCCGCCCGCCCCAGGCCTGCTGTGGGCCAAGTGGACGCCCCACGGCGTGGACACCGGCGGCAGGGGCCAGCACCTGCTTGGCCTGCTTCCAGGACTCCTCCCACTGCTTGATGGTGCTGTTGGCTTCCTCAAGCTCCTGCCGCAGCCGGGCCAGCTCCGCGGCGCCGGGCCCCGACAGGAAGGCAGGGGACGTGCCCGGGGAGAAGCTTCCAGAGGCAAAGTGCTCCCAGATGCTGCTGCTCATCCCGTTCAGACCTGGTCAGGAGGGCGGGCGTCAGCACCACTGCCGCCACGCAGGGGGTCCTGTCCGCCACCTCTGGGGCCCGCCCCTTACCCAGAGATCCATGTGACGCGGAGGTCCCCAAAAACGTGCTTTCTGACTGGCTTAGGTGGCCCTGGGGCTGCTGCAGGAAGTGTGAGGAGAGACTGACGGGTGGGGATGGGGAGGCCGAGTGGAAGGAGGCCGAGCTGCCCAGGGAGCCCGGGATGTTCACGGGGGCCGAGCTCTGCAGCAGGCTACCACCTGGGGAGAGGCCGGCGGCGAGTGAGGGGCGGCAGGCACCCCGGGACCGGCCCCCCGTGCCCCCCGCCTCTGGGACTGCTGCCCCATACCGATGGTGACGCCGCCCGGGTGGGGCCCCGCCCCACTGTCGAATGTCTTCTCCAGGGCGGCCACTCCGAACTCGTTCAGGTCCAGGTCGTCCAGGGCCGACTCTGGGGACGGAGTGACCAGGCTGTGGTCGCAGGTCTCCAGGTCCAGGCCTCGCCTCGGTGCCCCCATCTTACTGCCTGAGCCCTGCTGACCCTCGCCCTCTCCGCCTCCTGGTCCGGCCACGCTGCGTACCGGGTGGCCTCCGGCACAATCCAGTCGTTGGGAGGGGGGAGTCCCCAGTTTAGCTACTGGGACTCCGCCCCGAGCCCCCCACCCCACCCCCCCGCCCCAGGTCTTGGCGCCTACTGCCCTGTGTGCGCTCCACTGGGCCACTGCCCTCAGCTAGAGCGAGCCGAGTGGCCATCTGCCCTGCACGAGGAGAGGGCACTGCCTGACCGCTGACGGAGGGCGGGGGCATCCAAGGACAAAACAGCCAGGCTGCCACGGCGCAAGGGTCCGCAGAACCGGCGTGGGGGTGGACCCGTGACCGGGCTAGGGGGAGGAGCCTGCGCCACGACCCTGAAGAACGCGGCCTGGCCCCGCCCCGAACGCAGCTTCCCTTGGCTCCAAGGGCGGTGCCCGGCGCTCTCCCTCTCCCAGGGGGCTGCCTGGTGACCGTGTGCTGGCGTGAGGCTGGTGCTAGAGGCCTGATTACCTATGACCGACTCTACCGTGTCGCTGGTGGGGTAGAAGGGCAGCGCGTTGGCGTTCATGCCGGGGGCGCTGCTGGGGCCCGCGGGGCTGGGGGGCGTGGCCGCCAGGCTGGAGGTGATGCTAGAAGAGATGCTGGAGGTCAGGGGGCTGCCCACGGGCAGCAGGCCCAGCATGTCCTGCAAGGAGATGGGGCGCGGCTCAGGGGAGCGAGAGACGGTGGGGGGTGGAATGGGAAGTGGTGGGCACCTGCTGCTGTGACCCACTGAAGAGCAAGCCTCCCCCATGCCCCGCCCAGACTGCCCTCATACCCTGAAGTCTGGGAGGGGGGGGGGCGGGGGGCTCTGCCTGGCCTCGGGGCAGGGCTGGGTGTCCTGTACCTGTCTGGGCCCCAGCAGGGGGTGGGCAGGGGCTGCTGGGCGCTCTGTACCTGTCTGGGCTGCAGCAGGGGCTGCTCTTGACTCCTGTGTTCTAATGAGTGGGATTTTAACTTGGCCTGGAGAGGAAAGTCAGGACAGGGGAAAGGTCAGGGATGCCCAGGCAGGAGCCCCCCTGAGCCTGCCAGCGCTCAGAAGCTGGGGGAAGGAGCACGGCCTCCACGCCCAGCTGTGCTCCCCCACTTCCCCTCTGCACCCATACCTGCCCCTTCCTGTCCCCTTTCCTCCCCTGAGCCGCAGGCAGTCCCAGAAGGCTTCTGTCCAACCCAGCTAGGACCCCTCCGCCGCCTCTCCAAGGCCCACCATCCCACCAGGGTGGGCACCCAACCCAGACAACCAGCCAGCCTCGGTCGTCACGTGGATCCTGATGCCCAGGGACCTGACAGGCGGAGGCAGACGGTCTCTTTCATCGTCTGGGGAAGGGCAGGTGGGTTCAAACACCCAAGCCTGGTCTGCAACCCAGCATTTCGTCCCCGAGCCACCGGGTACCTTCCCAGGCAGCGGACAGCGGGGAAAGGCCACTGTGACCCCGAGGGCCGTGGAGTCCCTGGGAGCTCTGGCCACTGGCTGAGCCTCAATGGAGTGGGGGTGGGGTCTGTCTGTCTTCACTGCGTGGGGAGGCTGAGGAGAGGCCTTCTGGCCCCCAGCCACCCTCAGGGCTTTTCCTGCCCCCAAGGGGGTGTTCTCCCTCTCTCCCCCTCCCCCAAGTGGGGCCTCCTCTGTCCCCTTGTCCTCACCTGGCATTTGAAGTTCTTCAGGTACTCTGCTCCCACCTGGTCCTCCCTCTCGAAGCCGGGGGCCTTCTTGTAGCTGCCGGGCGCCAGGCTGGGGTCCCCAGGGAAAACGATGCCCTCCAGGTTGGGGGGCTTCCTGACGGACCCCGGGGGGGAGCCGCAGAGGTTCGACGGACTACCCAGACTGCTGTTTCTACAGAGGAGCTGCAGGTGGGAGGGGGCAGGCTGGGAGCACGGCGGGGCCCAGGGCAGCCTGCACCCCCCCTTCCTCAGAGGGAGCCTTTGGCACCTCAACAGGGGGCTTGGGTCCACCTGGGTCAGCCATGGGCCAGCAAGGAAATGGTAGCTGGCTTTCTCTCTTCAAGCAGCCTCACCCAGGCTGACCACAGAAACTTGGCACACGCTGGGTCCCCACAGGGCAGTTAAAAAGCCAGCTTCTGGGCCTCCTACTCCCACCACCAGAGAGCAGTGATGCCCGAAAAACAAAAACAAACAAACAAACAAAAACCCTCAGCTTCCCACACAAGCTAAAAGGGTGGAGAGGCCCACCCACCCAACACCCTAATTCTCACGGGAGAGGGCCCTAGGCTTCCGGCTGGCACGTACGGTACTGAGGTCGGGGGCACGCGGGCTGGCAGGGCTCACAGGCCCTGCGTCTCCGGCAGCAGACGGCATGTACAGGACCGGGCCTGGCTGGGTGGGGCTGGACACAGCTGAGGGGGGCTGCAGGTCGTCACTGAGGGGGGGCTCTGCAAGAGACAGGCATGGCGTCGGCACAAGCCGTCCACCCCCCCCACACACACACATAATGGCCGTCTTCAGTCTCAGTGAACGCGCGACCCTTCAGCAGGAGCCAGTCAGGTGGCCGTTCCACGCCCCACTTGAGCCAGCGGAGCCCTGGTGGGGCTGTGGGTTAAGCGCTGGGTTGCCGAGCAAAGGTCAGCAGTTCAAGCCCACCAGCTGCTCCTGGAGAGAAAGATGCGGCCTCGGCTCTGTCCTGGAAACCCTGGAGGGGGTCGCCAGGGGCCAGAGCCACCTGGAGCGTATCCTTCGCTTCTCTGCCGCCTCCACCAGGCAGGGGGTCCCAGCGGTCCGGCCGCTCCCCACCCACACCAAGGGCCCCGGAGTTTGTTTCACTGGACCCCAGGGGCCACTGCTGAGGACAGTCAGGGCCGCCCTCACGGACGGACGGACGGACAGAGCACAGCGTGACCCTGAGGCTGTGGATGCAGGGAGTTGGGGTCAGCACAGCTCGGCAGCCGGTGGCTTGGCGGCCGGAACAGAGCACAGACCCCCAAGATGGGGTGCACGGGGGAGGGGTGGCCTTTGTGCCCGCAGGCGTTCCGCTGCGTGCTCAAGAGGGGCGACTCTGATGGGTCTTTTGCTTTGTGGGTCACGCGCTGCCATGCTCGCCCCGAGTTCTGACTGGGCAGCCCTGGTGGCTCAGGAGGGAAGCTCGGGGTTTGTCAGCAGCGTCTGCATGTGTGGGCCCTGGGATGAGGGGTGGGGCCGGACAGGTCTGGGAGAGTGTCCCCGCGGCCTGCCCCACTAGACCTGGCTTCTCCACCAGTTCAGGGGAGGGGGGTGGACAGGAGAAGCCCTGCCTGACCAGCATCCCTGTGAGCGCACGTGGCCGGTGGCCTTTCCCAAGGGAGCCCCAGCACAGGGGAGAGGAGGGCGGCAGCGACAGGCGACAACGTACGTTCTATGTGGGCAAAGGCGCAGAAGGGTCCCCGGGGACAGCTGCCCGACTGCTGCATGTCATTGCACTTGGTGGACTTGTAGATCTGGGGAGCAGAGCAGGGAACTCAGGCACGGGGCGTCCCAGGCCCCCTGGCTCCCCTCTCCCGCCCCCCTTCCTCACCCTGATGGAGAGAGTTGGAAGACTGCGCGTGCTACCATCCCACTTCTCTGTGTGGGCCGCCAGCCTGGCCGGGGCCTCTCACCGGTGCTCAGGGCAGGCCGAATGCAGGCGAGGGGCTAGGATGCCAGGCCCTCCCCCAAAACCCCTCCCGCTGGGCCCTGGCGTGGGACCGATGCTGGCTCTGACATCTCACCAGGCTGCCTGCAGCCTCCTAGTTCTCTCTGTCTCTTCAGGGTGCCCTGGCTTCCGTAGATCCAGAGGCAGGGCAGTCGGGCCTCCCTGTACCCTGATGAGACCTGGGGGCGCGCACTGGGGGGGGGGCGGGTTCCCGATCCCCGGGCTACACTCTGGCTCAGGGGCTGGAAGGAGCCTGAGAAGGCCCTGCTCTCACTAGCTGGCAGTGCCATCCGTGGCCCCACGTGGAGGCCGGGGCGGAGGTGTGCGTGCAGTGCAGGCCACCCGGGGCCCATGGGCTCAGCAGGCCGCCAAGGGAGGGAGCCAGCCGCCTGCAGGGCAGTGAGCCCCTCCGCCCGGGCGCACCTCGGGGTGGAACTGCTGCTCCGTGCGCGTGTGGCAGTACTGGCAGGCGTCTCCATTCTCGCACCTGCCAGGGTCTCCCCACTCGTCCCCGTGCTTCACGTTCGGACACGGCGACGACCTAGCCAGCCGGGGACAAAGTGGAGTCAGGGCGAGGCCAGCAGGGGCTGTGAGCCTCGAGGGGAGGGGCCGGGGCCGCTGAAGTCTCGGGGCCCACATCCCCCCAGCGCGGCTTCTCCAGGACGCCAGTGCTCCCCTGCCTCCCAGCAGCCCCTCAGCCAGGGCGAGTCAGTGCTCGCTGCAGACACAGGGTCCACCCCAGAAGGGGCCCCTTCGTTCTGAGCATCCCTGAAACTGCCTGCACAAGGGGCGGCTTCCCACAAGGGAGGACCAGGGCTCCCACCGCCCCGCAACCTCACGATCCCTGCCCCACGTGCCTGTCTCCCCGGGGCTGGGTATCCCCCCACCCCCCACCCCCTGTATCTCAATGGCAGCCACGGACCTGTATTTGTGCTTCCGGGGACCCCTCCGCCGGTCCTTGCTATTGTGGTAGTAGGGGCAGGCGTAGCCCTGGCGACACAGCCTAGGGGGCTTCTTGCATGGCTCCGTCTTGTAGTTCCCCAGCACGTAGGCGGTCTCTGCACGGCGGCAGGGGCAGGGGCAGGTGGTGAGGCGACAGGCCAGGGGCACTCTGGGGCGGCCAAGGCCATGGCTGAGACCCCCAGGGGGAGGGAGGGAGAGCCCCTGGGGGGGGGGGGGAGTGTGCCCTTACACACGTGCCCTTGGCCACACATACGCAGACTCAGCGGAGGGCTTGGGGCACCTGGGTGATGGAGCAGGGTGCCCCAAAAGGACCTCTGAGAGGCAGGTTGGGGATGGGCTGGGCGGGGACAGGCGGGGGCTGGAAGCTCCTCGCCGCAATGGGCAGGGTCAGGAGCAGGCCCCGGGCGTGTCGGGAAGCGGGCGGGCGGCGGCTGGCTGGCACCTTGCCACCGCGGCTCCTCGCTGAGGCTCTTCTCAATCATGGCGTGGCTGGCCGCTCCCGCCGCCGGGCCCTCGACGCCGCCTTCCGCCGCGCCCTGGCCATTCTGCAGCGCCTCCATGGCCTGGAGCTCCCTGGAGGAGAGGGCGGGCTGGAGTGAGGGCGCCCCCTCCTGACGGCCGGCCCTGCCACGTGCTGGGGCGGCCGGCCCACCTGATGTCGTAGAGCGGGGAGCGCAGGTCCTGGGGCCCGTGGGCGAAGGCACAGTGCGGCCCGTTCTTGGAACAGTTGCCTTTGGAGTCCGTCTCGTGGATGCAGATGCCCGTCTTGTAGTAGCGCAGGTGGTAGCGGCGCTCCGTGTCCCCCGTGGTCCTGTGCAGGAAGGGGCACCTGCAACACGGCACGGGTCACTCAGAGCTGCCCCTGCCCGGAGGACGGGCTGAGCCGGGTCCAGGTGCCCACCCGGGAGCCAGCAGACTGCTCCCCTCCTCCCCCCCCCCAGGGGAGGCTGCCTTGAGGAGATGCCCTCGGCCCCCGCCCTGCCCCAGGTGAGCAACCATGCCCAGGTCAGCCCAGGGGCTGGCACGCTGGAGTGGCCACACCACCTTTACAACGCTGGGCCAACAGCGGTCCCTCCGTGACGCTCCCAGCCCTGCAGCGCCCCCTGTCACCTGCGGGGGCGCTGTCCTGTCGGTCCCGGGAAACTCGCATTCGTATCGGCCGGGGGCGGGGGTGGGGTGGGGGGTCGGCACTCACTCGTCGCCCTCCGGGCAGAGGCCCGAGGCCTCGTCGTACTTGGTGCAGTAGACGTCGGGGCTGTAGTTGAAGGTGCCGTCGCGGCGGCGGAGGGACCGGCGGCGGCGCTGGTTCACGAAATGCCAGTGGAAGCAGGTGTAGGGCCGGTGCTGCGTGCATTTGTGCTGCACAAAGAGCGGGCACTGTTCCGTGCGGAACTCCTTCAGGTACCTGTGCAGAGAGCCCGGCAAGTCAGGCCTCCCCGCCAGACACCGGGTGCCCCCGCAGCAGCTGAGCTTCCCTCGGGGGCCGGGTTCTCCAGGCGAACCACTAATGACAGACAGGCCGAGGCCCCAGACGAGGGCAGGAGGCGCCCCGCCTGACTGCCCAGCCCACCTGCAGGCTGCCAGGCCCAGCCTGCCCAGAGGCACAACCGGACTCTGGCCAGGCAGGCTTTGGCCAGCTGAGGGGAGGCCGAGTCTCTCTGGATGAGCTCCTCCCCAGAAGGCACTCCCTGGACGCCCTGGGGCAGTGGCTCGGGAAGGTGCCATGGGGACACTGCAGAGCCCCCTGCCCACATGTGCGTCCTCCCCAACTCTCACCACTGGACCTGCAGCAGCAGGCCTAGCGGTGTGCTGACTACTGGGGCTTGGGGGCTCACCATCTGTCCTTCTGGCCTCCTGCCAAACTTCAACTGTCTCTCTCTGCCCTGTGTCTTAACAAACAAGACACCTCCAAAGCTCCTCTCCCATGCCCCAGCCAGCGGAGGACCCCAGACCCACTCAGCCCCTGACAGAACAGGGGCTCCATTTTTGTCGCCTGTGTGCTCCAGATGGAGGAGGGGTCAGCAGTCTGCCGCTCTCCACACTCATTCTCTGGGTCCCCAACAGTGCAGACAACAAGCCATGGGGAGGAAGGTTCCAGAAGGCTGTGTGTAGAAGAGGGCAGAGGGGAGAGCTGACATAAACCGGAAGGTGTGGGACAAGGGCCTCAGGACCCACCCAGGTGGCACGTGGGGCCTTACTCCGTCTGCTTGTGGGGCGGGGACCGTGTGGCTCAGGCACCCACCGGTATTCTGCTGCAGGTGA
>PVJH01042045.1:0-14544 GCA_004026705.1 Nesogale talazaci
GCAGGCGTTCCGGTTCCGTTGTGCGATCCTGGGGGATGACATGATTCACAAGCACAGGCTATAAGTTACAAGGGAAGTCAAGGGGTGGGCCAAGTGGGTCGGCATCCCCACGTTGCAGAGGGAGAGACTGCCTACAACCACTAGTCTGTGGGCACCCATCAGAACCAGAGACAGACCCAGTCCGGCTGGCATCAACTCCAGGCCTCTAGGAGAAAGGAGACCTGGCTGACTGTGACGGTCACCCCTGGTGGTCTCTCCAAACCCACCACCTCCTCCTGCTGCCAGATGCCTGATTGTATTGCCTCGTATTGATTGATTGTATTGTAACTGCCCGACCCCACACAATCTTAGATGATTCTGATTGATGGGCGTTTATTGCAGGACTCCTAAGTTTGGAACTTGGGGGAGAGGTTTTCTCATTGCTAAAGACAGGCCTGAGGGGCGATGTCCACTCTCCATGCACCCTGGGTCCCCTTTCAGCGTGACCCCTGGACTGAAAGTGGCCCCCTGTGTCTGTGACAGGAGGCTCAACACAAAGAGTCAGGAGGGGTCAGGAAACCGAGTCTGGGAGGACCTTGACGAACCATAGAACCCGCATACACTAGAGCCACCCACACCTGAGTGCAGTCAATCACTTCCAAGGACATTTTATGATGTCCCTGATGTGTTTACGAAGAGCCCCGGTGGCACAGGAGTGACCCATTCACCTGCTAGGTGAACTGCAAGGTCAGCAGTTCAAAACCACCACCCGCTCTGCGGGAGAAAGACGAGGCTTTCTAGTTCCTTAAAGAATGACAGTTTCAGAATCCCACAGGACAGCCCTCCTCTGTCCAATAGGGTTGCTGTAAGTTGAGAACAGTTTCTATTTTTAATGGGTTTATTTTTATTTATTAAGAGTTACATATATGCCCTACTGTGACAATATCTTGTCTCCCCTTCCCAAATACATAAATGTATGTGTAGGTGCCCAAGAAATATGCAAACAAAGAGAATGAACTAGAAAGATAGACACTGAAGATCTAAAAATGTCTTCGCTCCCCCCAGTGTGCTGTTTTCCCACATGCCTTGGGATAGGTATCCTCTTTGGGGGTCCCAGGAGGAGGCATCTTTAAAAAAAAAAAAGTATGAAAGTGAGGATTTACTGCAGATGAGAAAGGGAATTACAGCAAACAATGTTTATTAATGATGATTAAATAATACTATTTAGGGCTGAGCCCCGGTGGCGTAGTGATTGTGTGCGGGGCTGCGGCCCACTGGGATGGAGGTTCAATTCCAGCTCACAGGAGCAAATGTTGGACCTCCTATTCCCACCACCAGAGGGCAGTGATGCCTTAAAAAATACTATTTAAGTGGTATAAACATCGCAAGATGCAAAAATAAACATAGTGTATTACTTAGATAGCTGACACATTTCTATATTACTTTTGTGTTTTTTTTTTTGGCATCACTGCCCTCTGGTGGTGGGAGTAGGAGGCCCAGCCTTTGCCCCTGTGGAGCCGCTGCTGAAATTGACCCTCCATCCCAGTGGGCCGCAGTCCCGCGCACAACCACTACGCCACTGGGGCTCAGTCCTCTATACTACTTTTATGTATTTTAAAAAATCATTTCATTGGGGGCTCTTACAGCTCTTATCACAATCTGTACATCCATCCATTGTGTCAAACACATTTGTACATGTTGCCAACCTCATTTTCAAAACATTTTTTTTTCCACTTGAGCCCTTGATATCAGCTCCTCCTTTCCCCCCTCTCCCACCCTCATGCATCCTTGATAATTTATAACACCCCCCCCCCATGTCTTACACCAACTGGTGTTCCCCTTCACCAACTTTTCTATTGTCCACTCTCCTAGAAAGGGGTTATATGTAGGTCATTGTGATCGGTGCCCCCTTCCTCCCCACCTTCCCCTTAACCGTCCTTGTATCTCTATTCTCATTATTGGTCCTGAGGGGTTTATCTGCCAAGGGTTCCCTGTGTTGTGTGCTCTTATCTGTATCAGTGCACTTGCCCTGGTCTAGTCAGATTTGTAAGGTAAAATTGAGGTCATGATAGATGGGGTGGGGGTGGAAGCATTAAAGAACTAGAGCAAAGTTGTATGTTTTGTTGATGCTATAATGCATCCTAACTGACTCTTCTTTTCCTTGTGACTCTTCTATAAGGAAATGTCCAGTTGTCTACAGATGGGCTTTGGGTCTCCACTCTATGTCCCTCCCCCCATTCACATTGATATGATTTTTTTTGTCCTGGGTCTTTGGTGGTTGATTCTTGATCCTATCGACACTTCGTGATTACAAAAGCTGATGTGCTTTTCCATGGGGGCTTTGTTGCTTCTCAGATAGATGGCCACTTGTTTATCTTCAAGCCTTTAAGGTCCCCGACGCTATATCTTTTGACAGCTGGGCACCATGAGCTTTCTTCATCACATTTGTTCATGCACCCGCTTTGTCTTCAGCGATCATGTCGGGAAGGTAAGCAACACAGAATGCTGGATAATTAGAACAAAGTGTTCTTGCATTGAGGGAGTCCTTGAGTGGAGGCCTGATGTCCATCTGCTGCCTTACTACTTAACATATACATATAAAAACAAAGGTCTATTTCCCCATCATTGTTTATAAATATATTTACATATGTATATGCTTGTGTTTAGACCTCTGTAAGTGTCCTTTGTCTTCTAGTTCTTTCCTCTATTTCCTTTTACTTTTCTCTTGTCTCACTCTCATGTTCAGGGAGGCATCGTTTTAATTAGAATTCCTGTCGCTTGCAACCAGAGGCTTGCTGACCACATAAGGGTGGCGACTGAGTGTCTGTCTCCCTCACTAGATTGTGGACTCCATGAGAGCAGGGGTCATGCCCATGTGGCGCCACATGGGGCTTGCTGAGCCCTGCATGGAAAACAGTAGGTGCTCAGCCAACTCAGGCTGGAAGGATGGCTGGCCGCCTTTTAGCTGGATAACTTTGGGACTATCACTGGGACTATCACTGGGTGGCCTCCGTGGCTGCAGGGGTAAAATGCAGGTGAGAGTGCCAGCCCAAATCAGGCTTGTGAGGTGACAACTTGTGGATGCTAAAGGGGCTGGACCAAGGCAGGGGCTGCCGTCCTCACCTCCTGGGCCGGACATCCCTGGTGCCGGGGGCTTGGTCTTGGGTGAAGGCTCCAGGGTCCCCGGGGTTCCTTGAGGACCGAGGCATGGGTTCTTGACCAGCACTGGGTTATGGGGGCGGGCTTCTCTGGGGTTGGCGAGGAGAAAGGGGCAGCTGCTGCCGCCGCCGCCTCTGAAGCTCCTCTGGAAGGTGGCATCTGGAGTCTGCCTGGGGCATGTGGGGCTGCCAGCACTGTGACCTCACAGAGCAGGTGGGTGGGGGCCCTGGACCAGCCTCTAGCTTGGCCCTAGAACCTTCCCTTGGAGGGAGTCATTGCAATCAGCCTTTCTTTAAAATAAGGATTAGAAACAACAATAGCAACAACAACATTTTAAATTTTGGCCATCACATACAAACGGTATAAAAGTTGCCAGTACAGTGCCCTTGTTTTGTAATCATCAGGATGATCTAGTTCCAGCACTTCATCACTTCAAAACGGTTACTCCCCAGCCCCCAGCCCATAGTTGTCCAGCTGGACCTTACCCGTAGGGAGCCAGGCGTGTCAGAGTAAGCTGGGCTCCATAAACTGTCCAATGGTCAATTTTTTAGAAGTAGGTCAACAGACCTTCCTTCTGAGGCACCGTTTAGGGTGGATTGGAACCACCAGCCTTTCTGGTCGCAGGGATGGTGTGGACTGTTTGCACTACCTAGGACTTTCCTTCACCAGTGCAGGTGGTTTGCAATCTGCTGTTACCCTAATGGTTGGCAGTTCCGACCCACCCAGCAGCTCTTTGGAAGAAAGGTGTGGAGAACTTCTGCAAAGACTCAAGGCCAACCACACTCACTGCCACTGAGCCAGCTGTGACTCTTAGAAACCGACAGGACAGCGGAGAGGTGCCCTTGTGGGTTTCTGAGGTGGTCGCTCTGGATGAGAGTAGAAAGGCTTGTGTCTCTCCCGTGGAGCGGCTGGTGGTTTTGAACTGTTAACCTTGTGGGCAGCAGCCCAAGGCTGAACCACGATAGAGTCAAGAAATCGCTTTGGCGGTCTATTCATGGCCTTACCGTTCCTCGAAATCAACTCGGTCCCTTTGGAGGGTCATCAGAATGCATTTTGTAACACTGAGTTTTCACAAACCGGTGGACTGTTTTGCAACAGAGGGAATAAAGTCCACGTGTGGCTGTTTTCATGAAGCGTTCTTTTTAGTTTTTTTTTTAGGCATCACTGCCCTCTGTTGGTGGGAGTAGGAGGCCCAGCCTTTGCTCCTGTGGAGCTGGAATTGAACCTCCGTCCCAGTGGGCCGCAGTCCCGCGCACAACCACTGTGCCACCGGGGCTCAGCCCACGAAGAGTTTCTTTTTACTGAGGAAAAACAAAAGCATAAACTAAGTTGGGAAGCCCAGTTAATTTTTTTTTCTTTTCTCTTAGACTTGCTTATTTATTGGGGCTGTGATGCTAAAACAAAATCACCTTTGTCTCCAGGTGGCGGTGGCCCGCGTTGCGGGCAGGGGACCTGTGGTAGACCGAATGCTGTTCTTCGGTGCTGGCCGGTTGACTGCAGCCCATGGACCCCTGTGTACGGCAGGGGGAAACGCTGCTCGCCCTCACCGGGGTTCATTGGTGTAGCCACTGTGCCAATCTGCCTCATCCAGGGTCTTCCTCTTTTTCACGCCCCTTCTACTTTACCAAGCATGCAGGGACTGATCTCTCTTGATAGCGTGTATAAGTTATGGACGAGCCCCCCAGAGATCCACAGACTAACTCTTGGGGAATGTGAATATGTTAGATGACATGACAAAGGGAAAGACAGGTTGCAGATGGAATAAAGTTGATCACGAGTTTCCCCTACAGAAAGGAGGTGAAAAAAGAAGGGAGATGATTCTTTTGGTTACACACATTGGGTGGGTCCAATAGACTCACCAATGGCTGTATAAGTGGGAGAGGGAGGCAGAAAGCAGGAAGAGGTGGCAAAATGAAAAAGAGTTGGCCTGGCTTTGCTGGATTTGCAGATGGAGGGATGAGAACTCAAGAGAAGGGATGGAGGTGGCCTCTAGAGTAAAGTGACCATATTTTAGCATTGGTAAAGTGGGACACCATTGAGGGGAGGGGGAGACAAGAGGGGGTATAGTCCCTTCCTGTTCTCCCGCCGTTCCCTAGCTTGTTGTGCATTCTTTCCAAAAATCGGGACTTTTTAAAAACACCGCGAGATGCAGGAAAACTTGTTTAAAATTGGGACTGTCCCACCAAAAGAGGGACGTCTGGTCACTGTAGAAGGTAGAAAAGGCAAGGACTGGAATTCTTCCCTAGCGCCTCCAGGAAGGAATGCAGCCCTGCTGACACTTTGATTTTCATCCATTGAGAACCATTTCAGACTTCTGAGCTCTAAATTGTAAGATGATACAGTGGTGTTGTGGTAAACAGCTAAGTTTATGGCCATCTGTTATAGCAGCAATAAGAAAATACTACAATATCTCAGTACCTGAAATGCACTGCTGCCGCAATTGTTGCAAGGGCCTTTCAAGAACAAAACAACAACAAAAACCATTGAAACACTGACTGCGTTCCAGGCCACCACCACCCATCCGTTCAGATTTTTGTACCATGGTTGCTAAGGTGTTGCTGTGTGTGTGTGTTAGTCTGGGTAGACTAGAGAAACAAATCTAGGGAGACTCATTTGTGTATAAGAAAGAGCTTTAGATGAAAGCACAATGGTGTATTGAGAAAACATCCTAATCCAGTCCAGATCAAATCCACAAGCCTGATCTTAGTCCTTATGTCTGATACCAAGCTATAAATTCCTCTTCAGATTCACACAGCCATGCAATGACACCGAATGCAGGAAGATCACAGGCCAGCGGGTGGGAAGTCTTGTGGATCCAGTGGCGGTGGAAGCCTCTCAGCAGGGGCAGGGGTCTCCACGTGGCTCCTCCGGCTCCAGGCCTCCAGTGTGGCTCCACGTGCCTTGTGAACAGGAAGCTGTCTTTGGCTTCCAGTGAGCTACTTAGCTCGGTGGCACCTCCAAACGAGGTTATCGAGCGGCGACCTGATTGACAGGCTCGACTCCACCCCTTTGTACCGACCCCACTGCCCTACTGGAAGCGCTGCTGGTAGTTCTCATACCTGTAGGCAGGTGAATTGCGGTGCTGGAGAAGGATCTTGAAAATGCCACGGACTGCTAAAAGGACCAAGAGATCTGTCTTGGAAGAAGCAGGGCTGAAATGCTCCTGAGGGGTTCCTAAGACTTTGTTTTACGTGCTTTGGACGTCAGGAAAGACCCGTCCTTGGAGAAGGACACGCTGTTTGGTAAAGTAGAGAGACAGCCAAAGAGGGAGCCCCTCAGGAGAGGGAGCGACAGCTTGGCCATGGCCATGGCCATGGACTCAAACACAGGAACGCTTGTGAGGACGGTGGCAGAAACGAGCAGTGTCTCGTGTTGTGCTCAGGGTCTCTGTGGTTTGGAACAACACGGGGGAAATGTTTGATGCAGGAAGCGTCGAGGGGGGGGGGGAAGATGCAATGAATACACACAGTCATTGTAGCGAGATACTGACGGATGCTCAACCCACTTTAGACGGTAGCTTATGGATAAGGGCCAAGGGTTCTGAAGGAAGAAGTCCAAGCTGCCCCGAAGACAGTAGTTAGAAACGAGGCTTCAGAAATGGGCGCAATACCCATTGAGATGTTCTGACAGATGAACACAGTGCTTGAAACACTCGCTCGTCGATGCCCCCAAATGTAGAAGACACCTACCCGGCCAATTGACTGGAAGAGACTCATATTCATACCCATTCCAAAGGAAGGTGATGCAACAGGATGCGGGAATTATAGAAAATATATATATTGTTATTTTCCCATGCAAGTAAAATTTTGCGCAACATAATTTAAAAAAATAGTGGCAGCAGTACCTCGACGGAAATTCACATTGGATTCAGAAGAGGACATGGAATGATGACTAGCATTGCTGATGGTGAATGGATCTTGGCCACAAGCAGAGAATATGCGAAAGGTGCTTTCACAGTTTTATGGACTGTGAAAATGTATTCAACTCTGCAGATCATAACAAAATGATGTGTAAAATCACGAAGAAAGGGGATTCCAGGGCTGAGCCCCGGGGGCGTAAGTGGTTGAGTGCGGGACTGCAGCCACGGGCTTGGCGGTTCAAATCCAGCGGCGGCTCTCAGGAGCGGCACTGGGTAGTGCCCACGACCACCAGAGGCAGTGATGCCCCCCCCCAAAAAAAAACCCAAATGAAAGGGGATTCTAGAACAATTAATTGTACACATGCACAATGTACACATAGATCATGAAGCAGTTGTTTGAATAGAACAAAAGAATACTGCTTTGTTTGAAATTGGGAAATACACGTATCAGGGTTGTGTCCTTTCAACACATGTGTTCAATCTGTATGCTAACATACCAATGCAATCTGAGAAGCTGGACTATAGGAAGAACATGACATCAGGATTGGAGGAATACTTATTAACAGCTTGTGTTATGCAGATGACACAACCATGTTTACAGGGAAAAAAAATGAAGATGGGAAGCCCTTACTGATGGAGGTCAAATCTCTCATCGGCACTTTGGATTACACCTAACATAAAGGAAACAAAAATGCTCACAACCGGATCAATAAGCAACAGCGTAATAAAGGAGAAAATGTTGAAGTTATTAAAGATTTACTTGGCTCTTTAAGCAATGCTTCTGGAAGCAACAGTCATAGAAAATCTGCTGCAAGAACAAAGTGTCCTTAATGTGTCGAAAAAGCACAGATGTCACTGTGAAGACTAAGGTGAGTCTGATTCAAGTCAGGCTTTAGAACCATTTCGAGCTGATTCCATCAGACCCAAATTTAACCATTTTTGGGGGAAGTGGAATAATTGCAGGAACAGAATAAGTCAGATCTCTGGAATAAGAGACTCGGAAGAGGTGGACTGAGCCCTCTATGAGTCCCGACCCTGGAGGATGGTTTACTGTGGAGATTGTTGAGAGAGACACATGTTCAAAGAGAGCTGGTTGGGCACCAACTCTGAGCAGGCCACTGAGGTTTTTGACTTCACTGATCATGAAATTTGGTTGTTAGGCAACATCACCCCCTTTTTTGTTTGTTTGTTTTTAGGGGGCATCACTGCCCTCTGGTGGTCGTGGGAGCTACCCAGCCTTGCTCCTGGAGAACCACTGCTGGATTTGAACCACCAAGCCCATGGGCCGCAGTCCTGCCTTCAACCACTATGCCGCTGGGGCTCAGTCCCCCCCCCCTTTTCTTTTTCTAAGAGGGGTATTACATTTCTAGCAGGGCCTGTGAGTTTTACAACTTGGGTTATTGTCCCAATTCGCTCACTGTTTGTAGACTTAGGCCCATTCCAATTTTACTTCATCTACCATGGCTAAGCTAGGATAAATCCGTTTGAAGCCCTGGTATTCTTGATCACGTCGTATTCGCGTGAAAGTTGGCCAATGAATAAGAATTCGCATTTGAATTGTGGTGTTGGTGAAGCATATGGACTGTCCCATGGGTTGCCAGAGGAAAACATGAGTTTGTCTTTGAAGAAGTGGAGTCAGACTGCTCTTCGGAAGTGAGGAGGGAGAGACGTGGTCTCACATACTTTGGACAAGACAGGAGAGACCGGTCTCTGGAGGAGAGCATGGTGCTTGGTCAAGCCCAGGATCAGAAAATCAGAGGAAGACTTTCAGTGAGGTGAATCGGCAGTGGCTGCCAACCACGGGGTCCAACGAAACAATGGTCGTGCGGGTGGCACGAGACCGGGCAGTGTTTCACTCTGTGGTACGTAGAGTTTCTGGGTCTCAGAATGGACTTGGCCACACGTAGCAATGACAGTATGTGCCTGCCAGTGAAGACAGGCTGTGTGCAGAGTCCGTTCTCCTCCCTGGGCATGCGGTAAAGTGGCTGCAGGAGCGTCTTGCTTACAACTATGGCTACCTTGCATCCAGTGTAATGGCTGTTATATGTTGCAGACCAAAAGACCAATATGCTCACATTCAGGGCAGGGAAGTGTCTGGGCCCTGGGGACCCACTGGTGAGAATCTCCCTGCTTTGTGAGTACCGACTGTGCTGGCAGTTTCAAGGAAGAGGATGTGACGGTGTCGAGAGCAAACACTGAGAGTCGCCTCAATCAAAATTTGCCCCTCTCTCCGTTGGCTCTGCTGTTTGCCTCGGCTACAAGTCAGAAGGCAGGGGAACCTGGCCTTGTGTATGGATGGACAAGGCAAGGCTGTCAGTTGGATGGGGTGGGATACATAACTGGTCTCATTCTTTCTGGCCTGTAGTGTTAGGGGCGAAGGAGCTCTGGCTGGGAGGCAGGGCTGGTCTGTGTGACTTTTTGATGATATCTATGGTCTCTGTCAACCCTGTGGGCACTCCTGGGGACACACTGGAAGTAGCATCAGGGCTCTAGACCTGAAATTTGCGCTGGTGTGGGGTCAGTGGGAGCCATAGAGGGCACTGGGACAGGGACAGTCTCCTTGCTGCTGTACATAGCTACTCATGCGGAGGGCCAGAGGAAACCTCCCCTCATTCCTTGTGTACATATGTATATAATAAACATGCACAAACTTGAGTATTCACAAATTTCCCAACCGAGAAATACCCCAGTACACGCTACACGCCTATGCATGTGTAGATGCACCTCCATAGATGTAGACCCACAGATGCGCTCAGCCCACAAACACACTGATGGTGCTTTCTGACTCATGGGGGCCTTGTCCCCTCTTAACAAGGTCATGTTCTGGGAGAGCTTGAGGACACCAGGCCTGAGAGGTCATTGTAGCCACCTCCTGCCTCTGCGTGCTTTCCTGCTCCTGAGCCTTCAGGGTGCTGTCTTCCTTCTGGGGATCTTCTGGCCCTTGAGCCCCCAAAGCTGCCCAACTCCAGACCCCTTCAGCACTGGCAGCTGGTCCGGGCTACGTGGCAGTCCCACCACACCTATGGGATGAGACATTTTGGCAAAAGACGTGTTTGCAGGGAAAACACTCCCAACCACAAGCAAACCTGCCCCTCCCTCGCTTCTTTCCCAGGGGGCCCTGCACTCCAGGGAGCCTCATAAAACAGCTTCCATGTCTGACCTGGCCGGAGGACCAGCTGCCTCAGAATTACTCAAGGTAAGAACGGGGATGGGACAGGCACCCCTCTGAGAAAGGGGCCTCCATGTCTCCACCTGTTCCTCCAGTTTCATGCAGAAGGACCCTCCCCTACTGACTGGTCTGGGTCCTCCATGAGCCCCTCTGAGCCATGGCCCTTTGGACTTACCTGGCTCCCTCTCTCTGAGCTCAGCACAGGTGCGCTGTCCACTTGGCTGGGTGGGTGGGTGGGAGGCTGAGGATGTCCTCTGAGGTCTTTGTTCTAGAATATGCTCCACCTGGCACAGGCAGAGAGGGGATCAGGAACCCTTGCTGGGTTCCAGGCTGGGGCAGGCTCATCACCCCGGGGGGCACAGCCCAGGTCTGGGGTGGTGGGTGTAGACTCTTGCCTTGGGCTAGGCAGCTGTCCTCACCTCCCCACCGAGTGTCCTCCATGCTCCTTCTGCCATGGCTTGGGTCCTGCACCTGTGTGTGCTGTGTGCTCTTGGGCAAGGCCTTTTCTGACCAAGTTCAGCCTTGGCCTCAGGTTCTTGGTGAAATAAGTGGTGGTGGTGGTGGTGGTGGGGTCATCCCATTGAATCTTTGGAGGACTTGGGGCAGACCTGACACCTCAGGGAGGGCTTGGGACCACCAGGGAGGACTTTTGACCTCCTGGCTGGATGAGGTTTAAGCACCTGAGGGCAGGCTCCCTAACACATGTCCCCACCACTGCCCGCAGGTCTTGGGGGACAGTGACCGGAGCATCCATGGCTCAAGTGTGTGGACTGGGCCAGCTGCTGGTGCTGCTGGTGCTGCCCATGGGTGGCACCTCCATGCTAGACACTGTGGTCAGACTCAATCAGGCTTCTCTGAGCTACGGTAAGAATGGTGCCCCTGGACCTCTGCTCAACTGAGTCTGTGCATGCGTGTGCACGCAGGGTGTGTCTGAATGTTAGCACGTGTGAGTACAGACTGTGTGTGTCTGTACACTAATATACCCACAGAACTGGGCATTTCACCTCATCTGCCATCAGAACTCTGGTACCTAAGCAGTGCTCGACACACAGTAGTGCTTGACACATGTTTATTGGATGGGTGGATGGATGTGTGAGTGGATGGACAGACGGTTGGGTGAATGGATGGATGAATAGATGGATGGGTGGGTAGATAAATGAGTGAATGGGCTGATGGATGGATGGGTGGATGGATGGATGAGTGAATGGATGGATAGATGGGTGAGTGGATGGATGGGTTGATGAGTGGATGGATGGGTGGGTAGACAGATAGAGTCTATCCAATGTTCCATATATGGAGTATGTCTATATATCCAATGTACACATATGAGGGGGCCTGGTGATTTGTGGAGAAACTCCATTGTCCTACAATTCTATTTTCCCATGAGCTTTGTGAAGTCCCTCACATGGTTGAGCTCCTGTGTTTCAGTGGAGTGGACACAGGGTGCTCTGAGCAGCTATTCTGGTGCATGCACATATGTGTGTGTGTGTGTGTGTGTGTGTGTGTGCACTTCTGAATCCGAGAGTTCAAGGAGCTAGACCCATGTGTACTTGAGGGGAAGGAAGGGCACCTGCGCTCATGGTGTACGTGGGACACACATGTGTTCGGGGAGAGATGTGTCTACAGGGAACAACCAGAGTTGATTTCTGTTGGGCACAGTGTGTGAACCACCAGCCCCTCTTGGGGCCCTTCTCGGGGAAGTCTCTGTTCCCAGGCTCTGCCAGACACATTCAGACCCTGTCTTATGCACTGGGGAAGCACAGTGAGGAAATTGCACTTCAGGAAAGGACCCAGGCTACTGAGGGCTACGAGCCTGCCCCAGATTCCTGTGGGAGGGTGCGCCAGGCTTTTGCTAAAGCTGGGATAGCAGCTGTTTGCTGGCCCCCACCTGTCTAGGCCAGAAGAAGCTCAGATTCCAGGTTTAGGGAGTCCAGTTCGACAGCAGAAGGGACTTCTGATGGCCCAGTGATTCAGGGAAGCAACAGAGTCCCCTTCTGGGCACACATCCCCTTCCGGACCTCGCATCCGGGTGGTGGGTGGGCATTGAAAGGGGTCAGTGATGCGTGCCAGGGGCATGCCTAGGACAGGGAACCACGCACGGCTGCCTGCAGGTGGAGACCGGGGTGCCTGGCTGGCCCTGGCGGGACTGCCTGCCAACTGCTGCCTGTCCCATGTGAGCCTCCTTTGTCCCCACTGGTGGGGCACCTGTGTTTGCTCTCTGCGGAAATCCGGCAGAGGCCCCTTCCACGCACACAGCTCCCGAAGCTGAGTCAGGCGGCTTCTGACGCTGTCCTCCCCACCCCCACGAGCTCAGGCTTCATGTCAAAGGGGCACGGTCATGGGAGGTCAGAGGTCTGGGTGTGAGTTTGAGCGCAGCCCCCGAAGGTGCAGGCAGACGGGGCCTTGGAAACACAACGTTGTCGTTGGACCACGGCGCTGGGGAAACGGAGGCCCCGAGAGGGATTTCACACACTCCACAGTGAGTCTGGGCAGCACCTGGACCTCTTGACTCCTACTTCAGTGCTTCCTCCCAGCACCTCTGCCTTCATGGGACGTCTGGTCAGTGGTTAAAGTGCTGGGCTGCTAGTGGAGAGGCCAGTGTCTTGGGCTCATCAGCCGCTCCATGAGAGAGGCATGTGGCTGTTGGCCACCATAATGAGTACAGCCCCAGGACACCGCACCCTACCTTCTCAGGGCACCATGAGCTAGAATCCACAGGACGGCATGCGTTTGTTTATTTGGGCTGCCATCTTCCAGAAGGGAGAAAGTCCAGGTACCTCGGCCCAGGTCTGACGTGCCAGGTTTCTCCATCTCCCCGTCAGCTCGGCAGAAGGATACTCTCTTGAAAAACAAACCCACTGCCCTCAAGTCGACTCTTGACTCCTAACACGCCTATGGAACAGGGCAGAACTGTCCCAGTGGGTTTCCCAGACTGTCACTCTTTATGGGAGTGGAAAACCTCCTTTCTCCCAAGGAGCACCTGGGGACCAAACTCTGGACCTCGAGGTTAGTGGTTCACTGCGCATGCATCACGAGACACAGCCGCACATTCCGCGTCAACGTCTGGCGCAGGGGGATAAGTGGCATCCGTTCGCAGTCTCACAAGAACCATCAGTGACGCTGATTGTGAGCCTGGACAGCCGCCCAGCCTTGATAATGGCCCGGTGTCATGGGGACCACTGTCATGTGCAGGCGGATGCATCCGTTTTCTAGGGCTTTCCTAGCGAAATATCACAAGCTGCGGGGCTCACAACATCAGAGATGTGTTCTCTCCTCGGGTGGGGACCTGAACTCTGAAGCTAAGGTGTCGGCAGGGCCCACACGGCCTCTGAAGCTTTCACGGAGTCTTCTGGGTCCCCAGACAGCTTCTGGTGATTGCCAGCATTCCTTGGCTTGTAGCAGCATCCTGATTTCTGCCTCTGTCTTTTCATGGCTCTTCCACCCTCGATATGTGTCTGCGTCTCTCTGTCCAACGTTCCCCCTTCTTAGATGGACACTGGTTCTGGGACTTGAGGCCCTTCCTGATCCAGTGTGGCCTTATCTGGACTTACATAGTGACTTCGACAAAAATTCTTACTACCAAGTAAGATCACATTCTCGGAGCTCTGGGAAGACAGGTCTACCTAGCCCAGCGGGGGAAACGGAGGCAGAGAACAGCACCCTCAGTTGTGAGTGGCAGAGTTAAGGATTACACTCTCAGAAGGCGGCCTCCACACCCCACACCCCAGAGAACACCCCAAAACTGGTGTAGTTGGGAAATGCTCCTTGGCTTGAAGCTTGGGGGGAAGTTCTGGAGGAGGTGGGGTCTGCTCAAGGTGGGGTCTGGCAAGAGGATTTGTTTTGCTAAGTAGAGGGGGGTAAGCACACAGGCTTTTCAGAGGCAGACTGGGGAGGAAAGAGCCTCCCTGCAGAGTGTGAGGACTGGGAGGAATCCCTTCCTGCCCCCAGGGACCAGGGTAGGTGGGAGGTTTGCTCTGGCTGGCTCCCCCCCACCCCCCACCCCTGCCCATCTTACCCTACCCCCCTCCCACAGTGTCTGAAATCGGGAAAGCCCCTCTCCAACGGGCGCTGCAAGTCACTCTCCCATCTTTCCTGGACCAGAGTGGAGAGGTGCTCCAGCCCACCAGGTGAGTGTTCCTCGTTGACCCCCCTCCCCCCCAACCCAGCGTCCCCTCCAACCAGGTCAGACACTTGTTTCCATCTAACAGATGAGAGGATCCCGGAGCTGGCCACTAAGGGGAGGCATGGGGCCAGATGTTCCTCAAGTTGTGGATTTCTGATCCCAGGGGCCAAGACTGGGTCTCCTGGGCCCTCAGGGCTGGCAGAGGCTGTGACTCAGAAAACTCAACTAGACTCACTGTCATTGAGTCGAGTCTGA
>PVJH01042046.1:0-2500 GCA_004026705.1 Nesogale talazaci
GGTGGGGGTGGGGGTGGGGTGGGGGGCGGGGCTTTTCCAGTTATCAGCAACCAGCACCTCGAGCAAGCGTATTGATTCAAAGGGCGGGGGGAGGGGAAGATACGTGAGTGGCACCTTTAAAATGACAGTTCTCTGAAATATACATGAGAACTGGGAGCTTTACCCCCGAGAGTCAGGAACAAAGCCCTTACCCTCTCCGTGGCTCTCATTTCACCTCCATTCTAAATAAGTCGGATTAAAACAATGAATGGGAGGGAAAAAAGGCCAGTCTCTCCCCGTCGGGGAATCGAACCCCGGTCTCCCGCGTGACAGGCGGGGATACTCACCACTATACTAACGAGGAAGGAGCTTGGTGCGGCCCGTTGCTCGCCAGCCTTGATCGGATCCCTTCACCGAGCCCGGGGCGCGCCAGGTGCGGTCTTGGTGATCTGGAAGCCGAGACCCGTAGACGTTCTGGATCACACCCGATCGCGGATCTCCAGAGACGCGCGGAAGACCAGAGGGAGGCCTGCGGGGACTCGACTTCTGACTCCCTCGACTGCAGCTTGGGGTCACTCACACGGGAACCGGGGCTCCAGGGCCGGGGGCGGGGGCGGCGCAGGAGGGCGAGGGGGCAGAAAGTGCCCGTCTCGTCTGAGCCAGGGCGCGCCAGCCCGCGTCTACCTAGGCCCTGCGCTCCGGCGTGCCTCTTGCCGCGACGCAGGGGTCCGCGGAGAACGCGCGCGCTCCACGGGCTGGGGCTCGCGGGCGCCGTGCCGTGCCGTGGGCGGGGAGCGCGCTGGGGAGCTCCGTCAAAAATGCGAAAACGGGGCTCGTCCGGGATTTGAACCCGGGACCTCTCGCACCCGAAGCGAGAATCATACCCCTAGACCAACGAGCCGCCGGGTGTCGTGGACCGCGGACTCCTTTAGAGGTCGTCTCAGGCTTGCTGCAGTCTTGGGCCATGGCACCCGATGACACGTTTCTGGGCGCGCCCGCGGACCGCGGCGGAGCCCGGCGGAAGGCTTCGGAACACGGGATCTCGCGGCTCCCCGCCGCCCCCGGCCGGCCTCCGAGCTCAGGTCGGCTCAGACATTTCACAAGTGGGACGCCCAGCGTCTGGATCTCACCCCACTTGCTAGGGAAGGCCTTGAACCCCTGGGTTCCCTCTATCCGGAGTCTGGGCTATCCCATAATGATCTGGGGTCCAACGCCTTCAGTCCCAGCCCCTTACTGCAGAGCTGCCAAGACCAATGACAGAGTGGCCGGGTTTCGGACGGCCAGGGGGACACCCTGAAACCCTGGGGTGGTCGGAGTGGCTGGCCAGCGAAGAACCAGGCTAGGACGCAAACCACGCCTGCCCACATCGTTCCCAGCGCGGCATTCCTGGGACCCGGATGACCCATTGTTGAGCTGGGTGGCAGATGGGGTCCCAGTCTGTGTGAGTGGGAAGGGGCTCCACTCCTGCCACCTCTCACGTGCCCGATGGCTGACGCAACTGCCCTCCTGGATCCCAGATCTCCCTGCCTGCAGATTAGGCCCCTCCTCTCCTCCCGTCGGGCCTCTGCTCTCCAGCTCCCTCTTAGGTGGTCTGAGAAGGAGCCTCTCACCTGCTGCCCAAGGTCCTCGGGGGCCCCCACCTGCCAGCTAAGCTTTGGGCCCTCCCCGTCTCGGCGCTGCTGGCTGAGTTTCTGCGCTCTTAACACCACCCGTGTGCTCTTACTTGAGGGCTGCTAAGAGTCCTGGCCCAGCCTGGTGGCGTCCCGTGCAGGCCCCAGGTCTTGCTTTCCTGCAGCTGTCAGCTCTGGCGAGTCCTTGCAGAGGTTATCTGTGTCTAATGTGTCCTTGGTCTCCCTCCACAGCTTGGTAACATCTCTGGCTGTCAAACCATTTTGCCCTACTCTCCATTTGTCTGATATGTGGAAGCAGGGCCTTCCTGAAGTCCTAGTCCACACGCATTTTGAGGTGGAGAGATTCCAATGAAAAGTTGTCTTTTCCTTTCCAAGTGAACTTGGCTAGACAGTCGGGGAGAACAACAATTGGCAGCCCAGACCAAATCTTTCCAATACACGAGGAGGCATCAAAGACTGGTCTTCTGGTATATACCTCCTTTTCCAATTACTAACTTCGACTTTTTGGTCTCTAGCTTTCCCGACTACCTCTTCCCCACCCCCAAGTCCTCCAGGCAGCCCCCTCCTGCTTGATCTCAGGCACTTATCTGTTGAGGTTGAAGCATGTGCTTCATGATGAAAAACATGGTGAAAGTTATGGGCTCCCTTCTTAGACAAAAGCAGTATCGGGAAACTCATAAAAAACCTGACGCTTCATCCATGGACTCCACTTTTAGAATTCAACAATTAAGGTTAATAGTTGATCGTTATTTAGTGGAAGTGTTTTACACTTGGGTAGAGTCCAACTTTACAGAGAAAGCATGAGTTCTAAGATATAACTTTGGATAGTCTCAATATTTACATGTATACACATAAATATATCACAATAGTTATATATATTGGTTTGATCT
>PVJH01042046.1:7500-14569 GCA_004026705.1 Nesogale talazaci
CGAAAGTACACATTGTGGGATCTGCCCGTGCAGAGGGGAGGAGGGGGAGGCAGGAAGTCAGACTGAGGTAGAAGCCAGCTGCAGCGCCAGAGCTCGGCCCCCACCTCAGGGCCTCTCTGGCTTTGCCAAAGCCGAAGGGAGACTATGGAAACTCAGGTCCGGAAGTCTCATGGGGACCGCCAGTCGGTGTGTTTCATGTCACTGGATGGGTCACGGCCTGTATTTCACCTCCACCACTTTCTAAATTATCGATGTCTAACTCCTAACCCAAAGCGGGAACAGGCTTCACCTGGACACCCTTTTCTCCAGCTGTTTGAAGTAGACCCGCGCCCCGGGCAGGAGGCCGAGCGGGGGCGGCAGGTGGGGGTTCTCGATGTAGATGGCCAGGGGCAGGGGGCAGTCCCGGGCAGCCGTCTGCAGGGCGGCAGTAAGCTTCACACAGTCCCTCGCAGAGCCCCTGCTCCCTGCAGACGGGCAGGGCAGGGACGAGTCAGTCTTGGCCGGCAGGGCCACACGGTCCCCTCACCCCCACCCTTCCCAGCTGCCTCTATCAGGGATGCTACCAGGCTTTGTCTGGTTGAAGGCTGGAAAGGGCGCGCACAGCGTCCGCGACAGAATCTCCGCTGAGAAAGACACCAAGGACTCTGTGAAGCTGGAGGGGCCGAGGAGGGACGTGTCACGAGGCTCAGGATGGGGACGGGCGCAGAGTCGAGCAGGGGCATTTCTGAAGAACGCCACCCAGGCAGTCCTGGAAAACCTCACCTGCCCTGCCCCTGACTTGGGCACAGTCAAGGGTACGGGGCCCAGGGGAACACGGCGGTGGCGGCAGACATCTGACCCAAAACAAAAACCTATAGAATTTGCTAACTGGACCCCTTAACCAACCAATCAAACTATAGCAGGGTGTGTGTGTGTGTGTGTGTGTACACTAGCCACGTCTTGTCCCAAAGGAAGGCCTTTCTTTCGATTTTTAGCGTTTGTTCCTGTGTCTTATGCGGGCTTGTTTATTTTCTTTGCTAAGGCCTTCCTTCCTGAACGGTGGAAAGAGCCCTGGTGATGCAGAGACGAAACGCTTGCCTGCTAACCAAGTGGTTGGCAGTTCAAACCCACTCAGGGAGAACAAGGCAGCAGCCCGGCTTCCCTGAAGAAGCCAATCTGGGGAAACGGACCCAATGGGAGAGGGCTACTCCCTCCCGCAGGGGCCTGTGGGCTGGCATCGGCTCCAGGGAGAGGGACTTGGTTTGAGTGGGCTTCTGACTCGTGATGAGGTTTGCTTACCATCACTCCAAAATGCACGGGGTGGGGGGATCAGATAGTGACCCCACATGGGAGACAGAGCCACTGGGGCAGGGGGCAGATGGTCGCCCACCCCCAGCCTGCCCAGGGAAGTGAGCGAGCAGATCAGCTGGCGGGGCTGGGCATTTACTTGTCGCTGAGGAAGTCCGCTGTCGAGGATTCGGGAAGGGCCTGGTTTATATCCAGCACATCCGGGACGTCCTGGCAGTGGCCGAGCTCCAGAGTCCACTCGTCCCGGACAGTGAGGCAGGAAGTGCAGCCGGCCAGCTCCAGAGGCCGCTGAGACACACAGGATGACCCCTCCTGGAACACCTTTGGGATCTGCCAGGAAACGGGAGGCCGGGCTGTCTCTGGGTCGGGTCCTGAGGAGGGTGCTCAGACAACAGGGCGACCCAAGTCTGTCTGCTTGCTTTCTGGCGGCTGGGGACACAAGGGCTCTTTTCCTACATCTCATCTTCGGGTCCTGGCTCACCCGCCCGAGGACGGGAAGCCGGCAGTCACTCTCCCTGGGTACTCAGTACGAAGGAGGAGGGCACTCACAGGGGGGCCGGGAGCCACCAGTCGGTACGCTCTGCCCGGGTGCAAGAACTCGAACCAGCGGATGGAGGAGCCCAGGAAGATGAGGAGAACCTGTGAGGAGGCCCAGTCAGGGGCTGGGACCCAGGAGGGCTGTCCAGCCGTCCCCGCTCCGTCCCCGCTCACCTTCTGATCCCCGCTCTCACCACCCTCGGGCTCAGGCGGGCCCCAGCCAGTCCCCTCCTTCCTCTGGGTGTTCCCCATCCACTGCCCCGACACATGGAAGCTGAGGGTGGGCCTGGGCGCTGGCCCCCTGGCTCTGCGGTGTGTGCAGAAGTTGCGCTTCATCAGGGCCTCCTTGTGGGAGAGCCAGAAGAGCCGGCTCTGGCCTGGGGCCGGGGGCTCTGTTGGAGGAAGGCTGCTGCAGGAGGCGGCGGATCGATGCACCGGTCTGGGCACGGGCAGGATCAGGGAATCGGCCAAAAAGAACTGGACATAGACTCTGTTGGGAGAGTGGACGGGCACACTGCACCCCTCCCACCACCACTCGCGGCCCTTCCCCAAGGCTGGGTGGGACAGGCTGCACCCCAAGGACCCTACCTGGCCTGCTGCTTCTGGATGAAGCCGCTCATGCTCAGTTCCCTCCAGGATGGGAAGTTGCTTCTGACCTCCCTCTCGACAATCACCTGGAACTTCTCCGCCCGCACCACGCGACCTGGAGGAGGGAGAGGTCCCTTTCGGCAAGAGAACTGGGGCGTGGGACAGACACCCTGCAGGTCTCGCTGCTTAGCCCGCCGCTCCCCTGACCCCACCAGGAGCGGGGCCCCCGTCTGAGGGACCGAGACAGAGCAGTCCAGTGGCATGGTCAAGACACCTGTAGTCTTGCCGCTGGCCAACCCCTGCTGCTGCTCCTTTCTCAGCGGATCCCTAGCCATGACAAATCGAAGAAACCTTCCTCTTCAGCAAGTCCAAAGAAGCCCAACTAAGAAAAGGGGATCCAGGGCTCGGGATTCCAGTTTGCAATGTGGGGCTCTCGGGTGGGAGAAATGAATGCTGGGAACTGTAGTTCTGGCTAGGGACCCCCTTGCTTCCCCACCTCCCCCACCCACCCCCCAAGAGGTCAGTGCTGGTCTACCCAACTTCTCCCCCAGAGTTGTTGATCCGCTTATGCTGCATCGGCGATGCTAGCGCATCCCCAGAGAGGCCCTGTCTGAGGCCCCCGGGATCTCAGAACCTCTGAACTCCAAACCTATGAGCTGAGGGTCAGCGATGGGCTGCGAGTCCTTGTCCAGGAGCAGGCAGGGCAGGGAGCCACTCTGGTCCCGCAGCTGCAGAGTGCCTTTATGAGATGACGGCACTAGAACCCCGACTAAAACCTGCGAGGAGGAGGCCAGGTCTCAGGCAAGACTGCGCATCTCCCCTGACGTGCCGGGCACCCCGCTCAACCAACGTCAGAGCCGCCGAGGGAACCCAACAGACCTCATGGAATTTCTATTCACGTGGAAAAAGAGCCATGGGGGAAAACGCAGACATTAACAAATGCAGACAAAGTGGTCCAGACTTTGGAGGTTCGGGCTGAGCCCCCCGTGGCGTAGTGGTTGAGTGTGGGACTGTGGCCCACGGGCTTGGCGGTTCAAATCCAGGCAAGCAAGGCTGGGTAGCTCCCACGACCACCAGAGGGCAGTGATGCCCCAAAACAAAACAAAAACCCGACTCTGGAGGTTGGAGGTAGACCACACTGAACCTTACAGGAGCTAATGAGGAGTTTGGGTTTTATTTCATATGCTCTTGGCAAACTATGGGATGGCTTAATAAGAGACTTAGACAGGGCTAAGGACATTCCCCACCCCGCTCGGCAGTCTCCCTAGTTTAGGAGAAGAAGTTGGCAAGGGCCCAAGGACTGACCCGCTCCCTGCCATCCATCCAGCGGAGGGCAAGTCAGAGCAGCCCTGGAGGACAGGGCAGAACTGCCCTTGTGGCTTCCAAGATTGCCAGTCTTTAGAGGAGGTTTCGAACTGCTGACCTTAGTTAGCAGCCCCTGGCAAGGTTAAAAGAGAATGGGAGGCAGAAATGGACTGTGTGGCTAATTGCCTCCTGTGTCCGGGGAGCAGAAGAACCAGACTCTGCCCAGCTACCATGACCGAATGTTTTGATCCGAGCTGCCACAGAGGACTCCTGATCAGTGGGGGGAAGGCAGGACAAGATTCTCAATGCTCATGAAATCCAGACTCTGGAACCACGGAGGCTGGAGGAAGCCTGAAACTATCACCCAGAGATAACCTTTAAACCAGAAATCAGAAACAACTCCTACAGCTTTATTCCAACAAATGAACAGTTTAGCTTAACAAGCATAGTGTGTCTGCCTTGGGCATCAGGCGCTTTGCAGGTCTACCTGGATGGGATCAACCGGACATCGGCAACGGGAAGGGTTAGAGGGTTCTTAAGAGCGGGGAGTTGACATTCCTTGGGAGGAACTCGGAGAAGGAAGTGAGAAGGACTGCATGACTCAGAGGGTGTGATCGAGGTCACAGAACTGTACATGCCCCATCTGGGACCGGGGCACGGCTTCCAGGCTGAACCCTCACAAGGAGAGAAACAAGGACAGGAGAGTGATCTGAACAGTACTGGCAGGGGGTCGGGGGTGTGTGTGGAGAAACAGGAAGCCCAGATGTTGGGAGCCCCACGTACCGGGGTTGGCTGGAAGGCAGAGGGCAACAGGCAGAACCAGGACCAGGCGAGGCGGTGGTTGAGCTGGCAACTGAGCAGGTGGGGAGCCTCTGCGAGGGGCAGGAGGGCCTTCGGGTCAAAGGAGTCCCAGGCCCTGGCCTGCCCTTCCTTGCTCAGACTGGCCAGTGCCGGGAAGGCGCAGGGAGCCCGCAGTCGGGTGTACTGGTGCAGAGAGAGCAGAAATCAGGTCCTGGGGCCCACTGCACTAGCTGGGCCCCCTCCCTCCCCTTCACGCCCTCGTACTTTCTGGAGGGGACACTGATGAGGCTCTTCAAGGATCTCCCTGTGTGCGTTCCGAACGGGGCCGCATGGCAGGGCTAGACGGTCCAGGGTGGGGGCCAGCAGCGGCAGCCCCAGGCCGGGGTTGCTGGGAGAGGACTGCTGCAGGAACTGGTGGTGCCGCAGCACATGGGGGCACAGCCTTGGGCAGGCAAAGCGGCCGGGTCACTTCCCCGAAAGACGGGGAGTCCCTGCCCTGGCCTCGTCTTTTCTGGCATCTGCCTCCCTTCCAGAGGCCATCTCCCACCTCCACCACTCCCCACCCTGGACCCCCATCCTCCTTACTTGGACGCCAGCTCCTCCAGGGCCTTGGTGACCCACAGATAGAGGGGAAGTCCCAACTGTCGTTCCCAGATGAGCTGCATGTACAGGGAGGTGCCGTGGGCTCGCTGAGACAGCTGGAGCTTGGGTTTCTGGGGCGAGAAGCTCCGAACGCGCAGGGCGCCGCGGAGGCAGGTCGCGAGCACGGGCCTTTTTGTTCCTCCACCCACTGCCTGCAGCAGGTGCACGTCGCCGAGCTGGACAGAAATGGCACACGGGGCAATCCGGGGGACGTCCCCAACTCAGGGGACCCGCAGCTCGACACCCGGGGCTCCGGGGGGCACAGTCAGGATGACTTCCCTGCCATGGCCACCACGTCCCCTGCACCACTTTCATTCTCCACCCGCTCCACTTGCCTGCCTGGGGCCCGGGGGGCCTGCGACTAGGGTGGCGGGGTGCCTTTCCAGGCCACCGGGAGCGTTCTGCCCCCACCACCCCCTCTGCCCGGCAGACAGCCCTTCAGTCACGCAGGTGCTCTGCAGCGCAGATGGAGTCCTTCTGATCCCCAAGTCCTCTCGGAACTCCCTCCTGTGCGTGTTCCCCAACAATACTCCCCTCGCCCATACTTCAGACACCTACCACTTGGTTTTCTTGTTACTTAAAAAGAGCCCCCTTCCCCCAAAACTTCCAGAAGACTAGTCTATAAAGTTAGAGAAGCCGCTGGGTGGGCCTTTTTTTTGGTGGTGGGGGGGGGGGGAGGGTCACCAGTCCTGTCCCTCACACACCTCCAGAGAGACTCCCGGTCGCACCATCCGCCGGAATCTGTGGAATTGCTGGTAGGCAAGACAGAGCGTCAGCTGCCCGTCCAGCTCATAGAGGCCAGCAGGCTCGTTCAGGACGTCCGTGACTGTGCCCTGCGGTCAAAGGGGAGGTTCAGCGGCTCCTGCTGCTTGCTTCCCCTCGGCAGCCCCAAACTGCCCGGCCCGAGACGCGGGGTTCGCCCTTCTGCTCACCACATATGACAAGAGTTTAGAGTCCTGGATCAGGCCGTGCCCCTCTCTTGTGTCCTGAGACTCACTGGGCACAGGTGGTGGCTTGTCGCTGGCCTCCAAGAGGGGTCCTTCCAGCTCCAGTTCCAGCTGCAGCTCCCGCACACATTCCGGTTTCAACAGCAACACATGGGAGGCGGGACTGGTTGTCCACACATAGTGACGGTGGCCATGGAGCTTGGAAACTCGCAGCTCGGTCAGCACGTACGATCGACCGGGCCGGAGGACACGGTGCCACACCAGCTGGGCAGGGACCTGCGGACAGCAGGTGCGTGAGGCCCTGCTCGTGGGAGCGGCCCCTCCGCCAGAGTCCCTTCTATCAGGACTTGACCTCAAAGCCTCTGTTCGGCAGTCTGGCCTCGGCCTCTGCCTTGCTTCCCGACTGCCTCGCAAGCCCCAGAGCTCTCCGGATTTCTCTCTGCTCGCCAAAGCCAGTCTGGAGGGAGGCCACTGGCTCTTCTCCGTTGTGTTCTCCCTGAGAGCCCTGCTGGCCTCATGGTTGTGTGTTGGGCTGCTAACCACTAGGTCGGCAGTTTGGAGCCACCAGCTGCACAAAGGGGGGAAGTGGAGGCTGTGCACGCCTGTCACCCGTTACAGTCTCACACACCCACGGGGCAGTCCTACCCCGTCCTCCAGGGGCACCAGGAACCGTGAGCACCGTGAAGGCCATGAGTCTGGTGTTGAGCTCTCCTGTGGCCTGTCGTCTGCCTCCCCGAGTCTCTGCTTACTCTCCTCTCAATCTACTCTTCTGTCTGTCCACGGAGACCAAGTGGCAGCTCTCCCCACACTCAGGCTGCCTCGTTAGCACAGCAAAGACAGCCACGTCCGTCCCACAGGGAGCATAACAACTGGTCCATGCGCTGCAGTCAGCTGACTTGAGTCATTAAGCAAACAGACAAGCAAAAAGACTGTCTCCGAGTTTGTTCCGACTCAGAGGGACC
>PVJH01042047.1:0-14569 GCA_004026705.1 Nesogale talazaci
CTGTGTCAATCTGGGTAGACTAGAGAAACACATCTAAGTAGTTGCTCATGTGTGTAAGAGTTTATAATGAATGATTTTATTGGGAGCTCATACAACTCCCAAGAGGAGCTTATACCAAGAGCTCATGTGGAAAATATTTGGAGATGAATATGGCAATGTGTGTACAAATACGCTTGATACAAATGATGAATTGAATGTTCTAAGAGCCATAAAAGCCCCCAATAAAGTCACTGAAAAGAGGGAGAGAGAAAGAGAGAGAGAGAAAGAGAGTGAGTGAGAGAGAGAGTTTGATATCAAAGAGTAATTTGTACATTAAGGAAAATATCCTAGCCCAGACCAGATCTTGTTCATAAGTCTAATGTTAGCCCATATGTCTGATGCCAATCTATAAAATCCTCTTTGGACTCATGCAGGACCTGCAATGACACTAAATGCAGAAAGATCCCATATCAGTGGGTGGGAAGTCTTGTGGATCCAGTGGCAGTGTAAGCATCTCAGCTCTGGCAGAGGTTTCCACATGGCTCCTTCAGCAATAGTGCTCTAGGGTAGCTCCATGTGTCTTGCCAACATGAATGTTTCATAGGGAGTGTCTGTCTGTCCCACCTCCAGTGAGTTCTTTATCCCCTTAGCGCCTCCAAATGACGGACTCCACTCCACCCGTTCATTCTCAATGGTCTCAAGTGGGCAACAGATTATGTACCTCCCACACACACAGACACTATGTTGTTGTTGTTGTTTGGTGTCATTGCGTGAGCTCCGACTCACAGTGACCCTATGCACCACACAACGAAATGATGCATGGCCCCACAGCATCCTCATATACATGGTCCCATCTTCCCATGCCTGAGCCCATTGGTGCAACCACCGTGTCAGTACATCTCCTCAACGACACCCTCTTTGTTGGTACTTGCCCCTTTACCAAGTGTGATATCCTTCTCCAGGGAACGGTCTCTCCTAACAGCATGTCCAAAGTGTGTAAGGCAGCGTCTTCCCTCCCGTGCCTATCAGGAGTGCTCTGGCTATCGTTTTTCCAACACAGATCGGTTTGTTCTTTTAGCAGTCCTTACTTTCAACATCCTACTCCAGCACCACAATCCAAATGCATCGATTCTCTTATGGTCTTCCTTAATGTCCAACGTGGAGACTATCTTCTAAATATAAAATGTGGGCTAAGTTTTTGTATTTTGAAGCTAAAGCTTAAAGGGGTGATGTGTTTAATGCCACATAGCTGAGAAGTGGTTTCATAAGCGCCAAGGGGGAGCTTCGATATATCCCCTTAACTAGGATGTCACTGCCTTTGCCAAGTCTCAATCTACTCAACTTAAAAGGTAAAGGATATGCATATGAGAAGATTTGCCATAAATGAAAAAAAAAATAACAGAGCAAATGGCAGTTTTGTGGCATAAAACAATTTACATGCTTATGGGTCACAACCAGGTAGAAATGGATATTACTATTCATTCAAAATCCCTACCATTGAGTTGACTTTGACTCTTAATGACCTTGTAGGACATAGCAGAACTGCCCCTTTGGGCTTCCAAGACTTTTCATCAGTGGAGAAAGCTATACATTTCTTCTGAGGAGGTCCCGGGGGCTTTGAACCATTTGCCTTCTGGTTCGTAGCTCAATGCATCATCCACCATGTCACTAGAGCCACAATGGGTATTGCTACAAGAGATAGAAAAACTGAATATGATTGCTTAAATAAATTGAGGCTTAATGTTCTCCGACAATAAAATAGAGTTAAGCAGCCAGCAGCTCAATCACATAAACACTGGCATTTCGATGATGTGTGGTTGATGCTCTCTTAGGCTACCCTTGCAGGTGCTATATTGGCCCCCAGAGATGTAAGGAAACAGAAGAGGTATACCAGCAAGAGTCTCTCTTCTGTTATCAGGATGATGAGTCATATCCGTGAATTTGTCTCTTATAGGTAAGAACAGGCCTCACGAAGAACAGGGTGAAAAATCACAATTTTAGGCTCTCCTCCTCAGTATTTCTTGTGAGAGGCAGAAAGATGAAGGGAGATCAAGTTTTGATTTTTTTTCATGGTTTTCAAGACAAATCATTTTCTCGCACAGTTCCACATCACCTGCTTTCAAAATTCCTCCCTATTTCAGCTACTTTTTCTCTGGCCTTGGTGGCTGAGGGAATTGTTTGCGCCATGTGTACAGGGAGGACCAGATCCAGACAGGAAACCTATTTCCTCCCTTAGCCAAAGTGAAGCTTGTCGGCAATGTGTCAGTCAGAAGCCAGTCAGAAAACTCCACTCTTTGAACTATCAGACCCAGAAACATGAACCTGAGAAACCATAAGACAGTGAAGAGCACCTTAGTGATTCATAAAATCACTATTTAGATATGCAGGACCCAGGGATATGGCAGATGAGGGACATGGAGGGAGGTCACCAAGCGCTTCTCACTTCTACTAAAATAGGCTCTAGCTAACTTTAATTATATTCCTCAGGCATTTGCTCCCTAATGTCTCTTACTTATAGTGGAAGGATGTCCAAGTATGGAATTGTGTCTTCCCCAGTTTGACAAGGCTGCGTTTCCTCATGGTTTGGCACTTATACAATGTAATGTCACCCATGATGAGTCATGATCATCAGTCAACACTTTCAAAGCAGATTAGGGTGAAATGTAACAACTCCTTTACTCAGGTCAGGAGCCTTATCCGATGGAAAGGAAGTGTCCTGCGGGGTCGTGATCTGCAACACCTTTTATCTTCCCCAAACCAACCAAACTCATTGCCATCTTGTCCATTACAATTTAAGATGGGGTAGAACTATTGATATGGATTTCAGAGGCTGTAATCCTTCACAAGAATAGATAGAAGCTCACGCTTTCTCCCGCAGAGCAGCTGGAAGTTTCAAAATGCTAATTTTGTGGTTGGCATCCCAACTCATAACCCACTGCTCCTTTTCTGTCTAAGGCCTAAAAGGAGATAGAAATGTGAGCAACTTTAGTATCAACAAGAACAAAGAGCGAGGGGTTGGATGACATTTGGAGCCAGAGTTTCTGTGCGAGAGACCTCCTAGACTCAGGAAAAGGTGGAGGTTAAGAAACGTACAGATCTCCAAGAGCTGTCAGGCCCCCGGATGTTGAAAGGTGACAAGGATCTTCATCCTGAGAAGGGAGAGAAAGACAACCTTGCCATGGAGCTGGCACCCTGGACTTAAACTTCTCGGCCTCCAAACTGTGAATGAATACATTTCTGTTTGCGAGAGCCACCCCTTGTGGTATTTCTCTTACAGCAGCACCAGGTAGCTAAGGCAAAGGGCATATTTACACATTATGGCTGGCACCACCTGAAGCCTACTTGTGTGCATGGTGCTGCTTTGAACTTAGAACAAAGAATTGCTACCGCTGTGCTGCTTCACTCTAGACCTGAAACACAAATGAATAAAACATCGCTCCTTTGTATGAAATGCCTGTGGCATGTAGGAGGGTAATTTTGCCGAATTACAAGACAGAAGATGGATATGATAAGAGACCATAATCGTGGCCTGAAAGTGCTTATTCAGTCCCTCATATGATTAATGCGAACCCATGGTCCCAAGGAGGACTTTCCTGGGGGAATGCTATTTTTAAACTGGAAAAGATTGGCATGTTTCCCAAGAAAGAAATAATGAGGGAATCTGTGGAGTAAGGATACAGGGGATGCTGAATGTAGTAATGTGGTGAGGTTTGAATTGGGGGAGTTAGAGGCATAAAAGTGTGAAAAAGAATGATTCAGACTCAGAATCTGGAAAGAAATGAATGACCTGTTCACTCTGAAACTCACACTTTTCTGGCAATATTACCAAAGGTGGATTTTGTTTTGTTTTTAATTATGATTTTTGGGTCTAGGGAGCCGGAAATCATTATGACTGTGGTTTGTAGAGAGTAATTAGTCATGGTGAAGGGCACAGGGGAGACGTGAGTGTAGAAGAAAAATGACAAGGGGGAGGGCTATTGAAATCACGCAGGCAAGAGGAAAGGGACAGAACAAAAAGGACAGAGTGTAAACCTGCCTCGACTGGACACCTGCCAGTCAGTTTGGAATTTCAGGTAGAACTCTTACAGAGAAAGAAAAGATTGCACAGGAAGACCTGTTTTCATGCAGCAGACATGTTCTCTATTACTAGTCTGTGCAGCATCCTCTTTGTCATAATAAAAAGGGATCTATATCCTTCAACTTCTTTACACAAGACCCTCCAAAACTCAGCTGCCATGGAGTCCATTTCAAGTCCTACTAACCCAAAGGGAGAGAGTAGAACTGCCCCAGTGGGTTTGTGAAGTAGCAAATCTTCATGGGAGCAGAAAAGTCTCATTTTCCCCCTGAAGAGTGGCTCGTGGGTTTGGACTGCCAAGTTTGCAGTTAGATGTCTGGTGTGTAACCCATTATAGGCCCAGGCCTGCTTTCATTATATGACAGTTGGATGTGTGTGTGTGTGTGTGTGTATATATATATATATATATATATATATATATATATATATATATGGCTTCTATTGATAAATTAGTATTAGACTAGCCTTCCAACAGATAGCAAGTCTTACTCTATACCAATTAAAAATACACACAGAGAGACAGATTTGATTGTATTGGAAAATGACCATAGCAATCAGATTCTTTAGTGTAGTTAATATTTTGGTGTTAGCGGAGTGTGAGGTGGGGGATGACTTTAATCAGAGAGGCATAACCTTCCTGCTTTATAAGGTTAGAGGACAGGAGTTTAGGGTTTCCTGAATGTCTAGCATGGAAGATAAGAAATTCCCCAAATAAGAATTTTTTAGGAGGGGAAGCCCCCATACTTATGTAGAAATGTCATCCAAAAGCTGAGCCCTGGTGGCTCAGTGTTGTGTGCAGGACTGTGGCCCACAGGGTTAATGGTTCAAATCCAGTAGCAGCTCTCCAGGAGCAAGGCTGGGCTTCCTACTCCCACTAGGGCAAAGATGTAAAAAAAAATGCCATCCAAATACTTGACCGACCCTGAAACTCTGCCAAGGGGGTCAGCAAAGGTGGTCGGTGTCAACAAAAATATTTCATAGACTCATGTATATGCTGAGTTTTTCAACACATTTTTCATGAAGTTTTTTGTGGAAAATTAAGTGCCTTGGCTGATATTCAGGTCAACTTATACTCGAATATATATAGTAATCACTGAAGGATGGAAAGAACAGAACAGAGCTTGTAGTTATAATTTATCTTAGGAAGACAGCATTTGAAACTTTGAGTTCAGTCAAAGTCACCATTGGCTAAAATACAAATCAGTGCTTCACAGGAATAAAACAAATTTATCATATCTCTAGTACACTGTTCACAACATCATAGATATACTTTTTTAAAAGTCCATAGGCATGTGAAGAAATAGGAAAACATAGCCCAGAATCAAGGGAAAAAACAGTGCACAGAGACCTAACCAAAGATGACTCAGCTATTGCAATTAGCAGATAAGAATTTGTATATTTTGTAAGTACAATTCCAGAAAGTTAAAGAAACTGAGGGAACTAAAGAATAAAAGTAGAGAATTGCGGAGTATAAATTAGAACCAAATAGTAATTCTAGAACTGAAAAGTAAAAACTGGAATGAAAATGCTCTGACTCCACTTCACAGCAGATTGAAGATGGCCAGTTAATTCGTAGAGCTAATATTGAGATAATCTACATGGAAGAGCAGAAGGCAAAAAGCCTAAAGGGATGAACAATACCCCAGTAACTCAGGTGACACGTCAAAGAATAAACCTAAGTGTAATATGAGACCCAGAGAGGGTAGAAATGATAGGACTGAAACATATTTTAGGAAACAATGACTCCACCTCCAAATTTTCCAAAACAGAAATGAAAATCCATCATACTTAACAACACCAAATGGGATGAATGCAAAGGAAAGTTCAACAACCTATATGAGACCCACACCACGAAACACCAAAGATAGAGAAGAATTTTTAGAATCCATCAGAGACAAATGAAAGGTTGCCAAAAAAAAAAAAAGATTTCAGTCAAGTTGATTCCAATTCATAACAACTTCCAATGCATAGCAAATCTGTTGAACAGGATAGCACCACCCCATAGGGTTTCCAAGACTGTACAATCTGTACAGAAAGAACCCACATATATTTCCCAAGGAGTGGTTGGTGCTTGGGGTGTTCAAACTGCCCACCTCTCAGCTTGCAGCAGAGCACTTTAATCACTCAGCCACCAGGGTACCTTTCACATTCCACAGAGAAATCCAAATGCACTTCTTGACTGATTTCTCACCAAAACAAACGAGAAAGCAACATGGAACACTTCGAGAGTGTCAGAAAAATGACATTCCAAATTGAGCTATCATTTCAGAAATGAAAAGTGAGATTAAGATATTTTCTGGCAAATGTCAACAAATGGGACTTGTTAGATCAGCATTCTGAAAAATACTGACTTCTCATTAAGGGACTGGGACAGCATATGGAGGCCAGTAACTCTAAGAAAACATAAAATATGATAAAAATACATCGGTGAGTCTGGACAGCCTTTGCCCATTACTAACAGGAAGACTTAAGAAAACCGAACATTTTGAGTCCATCGAAATACTATTCCCCTCTCAAAACATTCTCAAAACATCGAGAATGATAATGGCAACAAATGTGCAAATGTGGTCTGCAAACAATTGAAGTATGTATTGATCATGATAAGAGTTGTCTGAGCCCCCAATAAAATCATTAAAAAAATACTGTTCCACTTGTCAGTTGTCAAAGACATATCAGCTAACTTTGCTCTTTCTCACACTCTGATGGGTTATGATAGCTTGTGACCTGGTCATTATTAACTGCAAGGGGAAAGAGTTAATTGGGGATGGTTGTGTTGTTGCGAATTCATGGTGACCTTATGTATGCGATGGAAGGAAGCCGGTGTCCTGCACTATTCTCACAACAACAAAGTGAGTCCGATCTTGCAGTTAATTGGCAGCAGGGTCTAAAGAGGTCTCCTTGATCCTGACTTCTGGACCATTGCTCTTGTGCAGGTGGCTTTCTTCCCCCAGAGTTCTATTCTGGAATGCACTTAAGGTGAACCCAGGAGAAACCACAGGCACAATGCCCCTCCACTTGCTTCCCTAATGATGATCTGTTTGCATCACCCTGGAACTTCTCCATAGACTAGAGCCAGCTCTTCCCTTAGTGACTGCAGTGCACCAAGTACTGGGCATATGTGATTTTATTCCTATTTCACATCATTCATAACCTGCTGTTATGGGATTTTTTTAAACCTTTATTTTTTTTCACTGTGAATAAGATGACAGTATACAGAGCACCTCTTCACTTTTACATTTAATAATGCATGTGCATTTTGTTTCAACTCATTGGTTGTAATCCTGTCAACTTCCCGTCACTTACCCCATATCCGCTCTATCTTCTCAGGTTCCATGACTCTTTTTTTCCTCACCTTCAGAATTTTGTCCTTGAGTAAATTCTGGCCTTCAGATCTTCAGTGGGATTATTCTAACCAGGAGGTGAGTTCTGTTCTAGACCAGAAAGGTGACTAACGGCTAGAGTCTTGGATGTTCCATCACATGGTGACACTGGGTACCTCAGACTGAGACCCCGTGGTCCTTATATGTGGGTAACTTTACCATTCTGTGATTATATACATGGAATCTCCATGCATTTCCAAACTTCAGCACAGTGGTGTATGTATTTGGCTAGGTGCCCTTGGGTCCGGTTTCAACTCATCCTGAGCCTTTAGGCCACAGAATTTGACTCTGCCAAGTCCTTTGACATCCTCACAACCACTCTCTCCCTTGAGTCCGTCTATTGCTATAGCTGCTGTGCCCGCCTCTAAAGGATGAGGAGGGAGAAAGGTGGCATGAGCTTGATCAGCAAGTGCCATGGGCTGAAACACGGAACCTAAATTTCTCTCTGAGCCAGGAAAGGAGCCATTAGTGAGAGAATGGACATCATTCTTCATGAAATTAAAGCATTCATGAGCCACAGCTCAGTGAATACAGGGCCAGGGGGCCATGCACGGCCAGGAATGCTTCTAATCAATTGTCATGAGTTGAATCCAACTGGGGGTGATCCCACATGGGTCAAGAGTAGAGCTGTGTCCCATAGCATCCTCGATGGCTGTCTTATGCTTGGGACCATATCTTCAGAATTTCCTTTGAGATAACATTGAGCCACCTCGAAGGGCCAACGTCTCAACTGTTTACTCCCTTCGGGAACTCCAAAAGCCATCTAACCATAGGAAGAAAAATATGATCCTAGGTTAATATGATTCTCCCCTTCCCCCCCAAACCCTCGAGACATGTTCACATGATAAAGTTGTGCATCTAGAGTCAGATTAAGCTTATTTCTGCCCCCCATGATGACTCCTTTGGTTTTCCCCGCATCCCCCAGTCTCCCTCCCCCCAAACACAACATCACTCTCACAAGTAGAAGGCTGTGCAGAGAGGCGTTTTCACTTTAAAAATGTGAGCAAAGCTTAAACATCACAAAGTAGCACAGCCATTCTAGGCGTGTCTCACTGATGCTGGAAAATGTTCTTTTTCAGCCTATAGTTACTGAGGGAAGATATCTATCTAACGACATACCCAGGACCTTTTGATGAGTAGGCGACAATCTGGCCACAGCACAGGGAGGAGACAAACAAACATCTTCCGAAGCCTCAGAGTAATGGTGTTAGTTATCAATTAAATGCAGTGACCTGATATTTAACTCAGACCAGTGGTGGACTCATTTTTCTCGAGAACAAAGGGGACCTTGAATGCTGAACATGACAGAGGGCACTGCGAACATATTTCTCAAAGGTTATTTCACAGAGAAAGACAATCCGTGTCTAGCACGAGGCCCTGCGTACATTTACACATGCAACGACAGCCCTGAAAACCATAGCTCAGTTGACGGTTGGTAGTATCTGGGTAAAATCCGTCTCATCATTTCCAACATATGCCTCTATTTATTTGTTTATTTTGGCCTGATTCCCACAGAATGTCCTATTGGTTTTAATTAGTTTATTGCAGACTGTATCCATACCGAATTATGTGGTTTAAAAACCAGAGCTCATAACTTCCAGTCTTTTAATACTCACACATCAGATCGTAATGAAAGACAACAGCAAAAGCAGTACCTAGGGAGAGGCTCAGTTTACTCTTTTTAAAAATTTTTTTTGCAATGCCAAATTGTATGCTTCCTTCCCAGTGCTGATTGATTGTGAGAAGAACACTGCAGGCATTTCCAAGGTCCCCATTCCAGTTTTTGTGAGCTCTTTAATGAAGCAGAAATGAATGGGTTGGATAACTTGGGAGGCATATAGAACTTGGTAAATTAGAAACGGACAAACAATACCGGATCCTTTTAGACGACACGGTTGGCAGTTCATAATTACATGTTTTGTCTGTTCTTTTATTTAACAGGCCGTGGGCTTTACATGATAACACTTCCTTCACCTCCGCATGAGAAATGGAGTCTCTGCAATCTGCTCAGGCTCTTCCCGTTTTACTCGTATCTCATTATTTAAAGCCGACTCCTTTCCAGTAGTTAATTATTACATATTGTCTTCCCTGTAATTATTTTTTCCCTTTTCTGCATCACTTATTTTTAGATGTCACAATTGCTTTTCGTTAGATATGAGTTAAAAATACATTCATTTGTCACCATCTGGCCCCATTACTCTGCCCTTTGACTGCTTGGAATCCTGGGGGAAAAAAAAACATTAGCGAACTTTCTGGAACTCTGTCCAATTTGTCACCTTCTTTGTGCCATTTCCATGAGCTAACTGCAAGCCAGGAGCGGCCTCGGCAAAGAGAGGAAGAACCTCGCATCCTGTAACAGAAGGCTGATTTTCCCCAACACTCCTTGGCAGTAGCCCCCCCCCCCATTTACTATGATGTCTCTGCTTTCAACACCTTGGAGAGTGGGTAACAACCCCACCCCCCAACACTTAATTTTCCAGCAATGCTGCATGCAGGTGCTTTATTTCCAGTAGCTTTGACTATCACTTAATTTTCCAGCCATGCTGCACGTATAAGGGGCTTTATTTTCAGTAGTTTTGACTATCCATGTTCTAACCGGAATCAGAACCAAAAGATTCCCTTAATTTAGGGATTCTGCATTGGTGCCCAAGAACCCTGGTGTCACGGTGGTGAAATACATGGCTGCTAACTACAGACTGGTAGTTCGAACACACCAGCTACTCTGCAGGAGCAAGATGGGGCACTCTGCTTATGGAGAGACAGACGAGCTTGGAAGCCCTATGAGATCATTCCACTCTCTCAGTGTGGGTGGGTACTTGATAGCCATGGGTTTGGCTTTTGGTTTGGGGCCTGGTGTCTAGCATTGTTAACTCCTTTTGATTCTACAGAGTCTTCTGGGATGATTGCTTACCATTCTACTCCTGCTACCTTGGACGACGTCTGACACAGATACACAGATAACCACTATGACTGAAGAATGCTGCACGGCAGATGAGTGAGTGTGGTCTTTGCAGCAGGGATGAGATGTGCTGACTCATGGTTTGTCCACGAGGATCCTGTAAAGAGACTGAAGTCCATACCAGTTACTTTAATAGAGAAAATGTTATTTGCATACAGACTGACTCATTGATGAAATTGATCAATTTGGTCTGACCACCCTACAGAATACAGACTACAACTGCACCCTGCATGGGGTCTTCTTGGCTGTAATCTTTGAGGAAACAGATCACCATCCACCTTAAGGTTAGCAGTCAAGGACAAGCCATTTGCATGCCACGGGCAGCTAAGTTACCTGTTGAGTGTGCTAGGTAACTGTAAAAAAAACTGTAATGTTTCAACAGGAAACATTGAGTTAACACAGGCAACAAGTACCCAAAGCAGCTCTTAGTGCTGAGTGGGGAGTTTGTAAAACTGGAAGTGTGGAGGGGCAAGTGCACGACAGGTGGACCTCTGTCTTAGGCTGTGAGTTGTCTAGAAACAAGACAGTGACCCTTGTGTATGGCAAAGAAGGAGCTTTTTATTAAGAAGTATTTTTATATCAAAAAGGCATCCCAACTTAGTCCAACTCAAAGCCACACTTCCAATGCTAGCTTTCTCTCTCTTGAGACTCATATAGTGGTGGACCAATGACGCAGAAAGGTGAAGCAGGAAGGAGCGTTCACAAGCTGGTGGGTGCAGGCTGGTGGGTCCAAGTTCATTGACAACATGGCAGGGTGCTGACAGCTCTCAGTGTCAGGGCTGGAGGAAGGCACAGAGACCCAGTGAAGTCCCAGTGAGGAAGAGGAGAAGTTTCCACTTTCTCTCTTATAAAAGTCCCCACCTCCAAGCAGGCATGTGATAGTTAGGTTATTGTGCCACCGTGGCACCTGTAAGAAGCTCTGGGTGAAGTCTAGACTATCAATCAGGCCACAGCCTGATGGTACCTCCTAATGGGCGTGGCCTTCTCATAAGGAGGATTCTGGGAACTTCCTTTCTCTCTCTTTTTCTTTCACCTTCCTGTTGGAGAGCCAAGGGGTTAAAGACCTGCCAGCCCTGGAGGTGGTTCCTCTGCTACTGAGCCTACACAACACTGCACCCAGCTGCCTATGATCTTCTTGCACTCTGTATCATTGCTTGTGGCTGCCGTGAGCCTGAAGAGAAACTTAAAGATTAGTATCATGCAGATGGACTTGTGTTGGACTGGGCAGGCATGCTTTTCTGATAAGCAATTACTTCTTGTTATAAAGCTCTTTCATACACAAATATGCTTTGTGTATCTCTCTATTTTTACCTCTGGTTGTCAACCTGGTATAATACAAGCTATCTCTCTCCTCATTGACAGGTTAGACTCCACTCCTACATAGTCACACAGGGTCAAGGTGATACAAAATCTAACTACCACAGACTCTAGGGGACAGTCAGGGGTCCAAGATTATGAAATGCCAAAATCAGAGTTTTCCAAGTTCATAGAGAGAAGGAGAACATGAGTCCAAGACTTGTGCTCCACCCCCATAAGCCACATGACATGATCTGGGGAAAGTCATGAAAAGTACTGAATTTGAATGATGTATATACTATAAACACACTCATGAAATACCATAGGAGCTTGAACACCTCTTTGTGAAGCACAAAATAAAATGTTTCATCATATTTAGGTTTCTTTAGAAGAGTTTATTTCTTTGCCATGTCAAGTTCCAAGAATAATTTTTCTCAGCAGAAGTCACAAACCAAACTATTTGATGTTGATCAAATAAAGACTAATTAGTTTCGTATTATTTTCAGGCAATATGCTTTCTCATATGGATCTGCTCTTTATTTCAAGGCTGCATTTTTAAACAATCATAATTACTTCCTTTAAGAGAAACTATTAAACTCCAAAGCAGAATAGTAATTTAGCAGCATCTGCCATCACCAACAGAGCTGGGACATCTGTCAGCAGGTGTTTATAATTGTAAAACACCCCCCCTACCCCCTTCCTGCTTTATCTTAAAACAGTGCATGCGATAATTGCACTAAAGCAATCTTCTGCTACTAAATAAATTTTGTTTATATTGATTTGGCCATTTTTAGGACCGTCTTTTGTTTATGCTATCGATGCTCATCTTTTGTTGAAAAAATATGCTCTACTTTGGGAATGAAAGTGTGTTGTCAGTGAATACGGTTCCATTTCCTACTAAAAGCTAGTGGGGGGGCAGCTTCTCGAAGCATGCGGGTGATGCAAAGCTAGACACCATTTAAATTTAAATGCACATTGCCATTTTAATACCAATCCTGTCAATACTCTCTTGGTACTGTGATAGTTCAGACAACAGCCCCGTGGGAAACCCAATTCCCAAAAACAAACAAACAAATAAAAATTCCCATTAGGTTTGGGGGATTATGTAGAACTCTCTGAGATTTTGTCAATAATTCAAACAGGGCCAAAGAAAAGATTTAAATGATAAATGGGTCTCAAAAGCCACATGCGAGTCCCCATTTTAAGAGACTCTCTTGCCTCAGAATGACAGGGGCCAGTTGTCAACATTAGCAGGAGAAAATTAGCAAGCTTTCCTTTTATACACTGGGAATCAATCATTCCTGATATGAGCACTGATGAATTAAATGTGGTGTTTTCAGCATTGCTAAAGCTCGAAGAGGGTAGGCCAGCAATGCAGTGACTACTCTCAAAGAGAGATTGAGTACAATTCAGGAGAATGCTTCATGAGAGCTGACTGGTCCCAGCAACCAACGACATACGATGAGGGACAGGACAAGAATGAAAGTCAAAGGCTGTTGCTTACGATGTTGCATGGAGGCAACTCTAAGGTAGGTGAGCTCCTTCCAGCCTTCTCAAAGTGTCTTTCCTTCAGAAATGACTCGCCTGTCAGCTTTCCTTTGAGCATCCTTTTCACTGTTACCTGTCAAGTCCATGCCTGGGAATGTGGTGGCTCAGCTTCTCGACAACATTCCAGAAAACGTCATTGGGTTGTTATCCATATTACATGGACTATGAGGCAGTTGTACTCTCAGAACTAGGGAATACTCTGTGGCTTAAAATTGGGAGAGGTTACCTTCTTTCACCACCTTGATTCAGTTTGCATGTTGAGCAAATAATCCACGAAGCTGGACTTGAGCTAGAAGGGCATGACACCAGGTTTGGATGAAGGCTTGCTAACAACCTTCCATATGCAGATGCTAAAAATCAGGCTTGCCAAAATAGAAGAGGACATGAAGCACTTACTGGTGAAGATCAAAGATGGTATCTTTCAATATGAACCACAACCCAAAGGAAAGAAAACTCAACTCCTCACAGATGGACCAGGAGACAGCATCATGATCAGCAGAGAAAAGATCCAACTTGATGCAAATTTCACTTTGCTTAGATCCACAAACAGTGTTCAGGAAAACAGTAGGCAATAAGTCAAATAATATATCGCATTGGGGAAATCAGCTGCATGGGACCTCTTTAAAGTGTTGAAGAGTCCAAACCATGATATTTTCAATCATCTCAGATGCATGTAGAAGCCTTGGACCATGGCTAAGAAAGACTGCAGAAGAGATGATACATTTGAATTATGGTGTTTCTAAAGATATTAAAAGTACCTTGGACTGGCAAAAGAATGGACAAAATCTGTCTGGGAAGAAGTATAACCAGAATTACTCCTTAGAAGCAAGAACTTTGAATCATGTACTTGGGGCCTTTTATCAAGAAAGACCAGTCTTTGCAAAAGGGCACCATGATTGGTAATTTTGTCTCCAGGAAAAAAGCGGTAGACCCTCAATGAGATGAATGGACACAGTGGCTGCAACAATGGGCTTAAACATAACAATGATGGAGAGGATGGCACAGGATTGCGCAGTGTCTCATTCTATTGTATATGGGGCCACTCTGATTAGGAATGGACTGGATGGCGTCAATCTACAACCATTCACCCTTGGAGCAAGACAACCCTCTTCTTACGCATTTTTGTGAAGAGCAAAAGTAGCTGAGGTTTGAAATCTCACCTCTTCTCAGGAATGAAGAAGCTGGGAGCTCACACAAGATCCGCAGAGTACTCTTCCGTTCTGTGGCATAGGATGTGGTCCTTCAGTGGAAAGTAAAAGCCTGCCAGGGTAGAAATGGATGAGGACAGGGTGAGTTCCTGTTTTCAGTCAGAGACTCATGTGTGGTGGCACA
>PVJH01042048.1:0-14572 GCA_004026705.1 Nesogale talazaci
TAGCATGGGTGATCACATGGCATGACTGGGTGTGTGTGTGTGTGTGTGTGTGTGTGTGTGTACATGTCAGAGATCCAGTGGGTGAGAGTGGTGCCATCTTTCCAAAGCTTCCGTGGAATGGTGCAGCCTCCCTGCTTGCCCAGAGCAGCTGTTTCTTCATTTCTCTCACTTTCTCCAGTCTTCGGTCATTTGTAAAGGAAGAATCTTAAGAGAGGGTAGTAGTCGTGGATTGCTGTACCAAGTGCTTCGTGATGAAGAGTCCTAATCTTGAGCACAATCATAGGCACTTCTTTCCACGTGGCTGAGGCTGCAGGTCAGCTTTGGTTTAGCTGATGTAGGCTTACCTGCATAGAGCTAGGCTAGTTCTGGATTTCTGGTGGTGGTGGTGGGGGGTGGGGTGGGGGGGTCTGCTTCCCCTTCTGGGTCTTTTCTTGTGCTCAGATCAGAAAACACAAAATCACAAACCCAAGAGGACAAGTCAAACTATGTGATGGCACTTTGAGACCTGTGCCCACACCCAACACACAAAATCTTCCATGCATATTTAATTGCATTAAATCATAAATGGCTGGGCCCAACATCAATAAGTCAACCCTTCCCTACCCTCAACTCACTGCCCTTGCGTTGATTTGACTCAGGGTGACACTATGGGGCAGAGTAGAACTTGCCCTGTGGGTTTTTAAGACTGTAACTGTGTACAGGAGAAGAAAAGCTCATCTTTTTCCAGGAGAGATGCTGGTGGTTTCAAACTGCCAGCCTCATGGTTAGCAGCCCAACAGGTAACCCACACTGCCATCAGGGCTCAATAAACCAAAGCAAACTTGCTGCTAACCTGTCAATTCTAATTCGCAGTAACCCTGGAGAGCCCTTTGGCTCTCTGAGAATGTAACAAAAAAAATCATTTTACTGGGGGCTCATACAACCCTTATCACAATCCATACATACATCAATCTTGTCAAACACATTTGTACATTTGCTCCCCTCATCATTCTCGAAACATTTGCTTTTGACTTGAGCCCCGATATCATTTCTTCCTTTCCCCTTTCTCCCTCCCCCTGATAATTTATAAATCATTATTTTTCCATGTCTTACCCTGACCCATGTCTCTTCTCACCTACTTTTCTATTGACCATTCCCCAGGGAGGGAGTTATATGTAGATCCTTGTAATCAGCTCCCCCTTCCTTTCCCACCTTCCCTGCATCCTGGTCTCACCACTTTCTAGACTATAACTTTATAGGAAGGGAAAGCCTCGTCTTTCTCCTGCTGAATGCCTGGTGGTTTCAAACTGCTAACATCCAGGTTTCACAACTCAGCTCATAACCCCTGCTGCCACCACAGCTCCTTATGGAAAGGAGATAGACTTTGCCCATTCTCGACTGAGGAGCTCTAATGGCATAGTGGCTATGCATTTGCTTGTGATGTCAAAGGTCAGCAGTTTGAAATCCTACCAGCCAGCAGTTCCAAAGGAAAAAGATGGGATTGTCTAGTCCCATCAACAGTTACAGTCTTGGAAATCACTCGGGACCGGTCTCTCCTGGGCTATGGACTTCCTATGGGTTGGAATCGACCCTAGCTGTGAATGTGAGTCTATTCCAGACTAAGACAAACTAGGAAGAAAGACCAGCATCAGCTGGTGGAACCCTTGTGGGCCACCACAGCCTCCGTGAGCAAGAGGACAGCATGTGTCCGGGGGTCACTAGAAGACAGCTCGCGACAGCATCTCAGCCGAAGAAAGCGCCAAGTTACGATACTATTCGGAGTGGCCATGAAGAAGTGGGAGAAGGGAGTGCCATTTTTCAGAGAGTGAGTCTGCGCCAGTAAGCTATCTAGGCAGGAAACCATTCCCCTGGTGGTAGAGCTGTTCTTGACCTTTGGGCGACAGGACGGTTCTGGGAGGCTGTAGCCGGAATGAACCTCAATGCCCACTGGGAGACCTTGGTGCGTGACTTCCGAGAGGTCTGTGGCATGGCTTCCCCGACAGTGAACCACTTCCTGCTCCTTTCAGGCCACTTGCCTGTCTATTTTCCTCCCTCGTGCCCCACTTCCATGGCCGTCTTGTTTCGCAGCCCCTCCATGTTTACTTGTGGCTGCCCATTTCGGCTCAATGATAATTGTATGTGCCCCGCCCTCTGTCCTGGCCCCGTCCACGGCTGCTCTGTGCCGTCCATATGGACTTTCATGGCAGAGGCTCAGGGATGAAGGAATGGCTCGAGAAACTGGCTTGGCTATTCACAGCATGTCTGGGTCTTCGGCAGCTTATTTTGATGGCCCTGAAGATCTTTATAAGGAGGCTGAGGGGTAGGCTGCTGACGACAAGTCTGTGGAGACCTGGGAGAGAGATGGAACTACCTGCTCCGGGAAAGGCTCGCGCCCTCTGAAACTCGATACAAGATAGCTCTGAGTGGAAATGGATGGGGTGGCAGTGTGTTGGATATTTTGATCGGAAAATGTGTATAAAAGCCTTCCCCCAAGGGAAACTCCTAAACTCCTAGAACACATGGCCTGGAGACCTGTAGAGACCCTCTAGCCTGTTTTAGGGGAGCCCCCTTGACGTGAGGGCTACCAGCGTGCTGCTAATGGCAAAGTTCAAAGTCAGAAGTTCAAAACCATCAGGTGCTCCACAAGAGAGAGATGAGGTGTGCTACTCCAGTACCAATTCTGTCTTGGAAACCTGCTGAGGCAGGCCTCCTTCAAGGTCACTAGACATCAGAAGGGACTCGAGGGCAGTGAAGTTGTTTGTTTTCCATCAGTGTGACATGTAAGGAAAAAGGGACCTGAAGCATCTAACAAATGAAGTATCCAAGATGGGAAATTAGCCTTCTCACCCTCCATGCTGAGCACCCTCTGTGTCTGCCTGCCTGCTCCCTGTGCTGAGGCGTAGTTAGTTGAACTGGGACTGGAATTAGCAGGTCCATGTGCATCAGTAATGCAGGTGAAATGATGTGCATGTAACGGTATGAGTTTGCTGGGAGCCCCCTCTGCCTATAAACCCGTCTAACCAAACAATCACAAATACACTGTCCTGGAATCTGTTTTGATTCACTGACATCAGGTGTGCCCGACGTGGTCCAGACACCTTCCTTTTGTCTTTTTTTTTGTGTGGGCATCACTGCCTCTGGTGGTCGTGGGCACTACACAGTGCCGCTCCTGAGAGCCGCCGCTGGATTTGAACTGCCAAGCCCGCGGGCTGCAGTTCCGCACTCAACCACTTAGGCCACTAGGGCTCAGCCCTTCTTTTGTCTCTTTTTTTTTTTCAGACACCCTCCTAAAGCCCCGATCTTGCCAAGTTTGACCAGTGAGTCTAAAAAAAGGAGGCCACAGCTCACATTCAAAGAGAAACCTAAAGAATCAGTAAATCCTTACCTATTGTTCTCTAAGGATCCATGGTGTCAAACAACATTTAGAGACAGTCCTCCATATGGACTCTGCCATTTCCAAGGTGAACCTACAAGGAAATGGTGGCAGGGAGTGTGTGTGTGTGTTTGGGGGGTGGGGGTGGGGGGTGAGGGTGGTGGTTAAAATCCTGAATCACTAAAATGATCGAGTGCATTTATAAAGAGCCTTGTGGGTTGAGCACGGGTCCACGGTCTGAACAGTTAGTGATTCAAAGCTACCAGCTGCCCCACGACGGAAAGATGTGGCAGTCCACTTTGGTAACGGCTGACAGCGACAGAAACCCTCTGTCCGGTGACTAGAGATGGAAAGAGACCCTGATGTGATAGTGGGCTAGGCACTGGGATGCTAATCACCAAGGCTGCAGGTGAAACCACTAGTTGCCCCCTGGGAGAAACACGAGACTTTCTTCTCCCATTAAGAGCCAGAAGACAGTCTCGAAACACACCGGGGACGTTCCACCCTCTCCTGCGGGGTGGCTGTGAGTCAGAATCAACTCGATGGCAGGGAGGGAATGACGAGTAAACAACTGGATGGCAAGGGGGTTGGTGTTTGGGCTTGGTGTTTGATTTAAGGAACCCTAGTGACACAGTGGTTAAGGGGAAGGCCGCCTCCCTAAGGGGCAATATTTCAAACTTCTATCTACTCAGTAGGAAAAAGATGTAGCCTGCTTCTATAACAACTCAAACTTATAGTAGCCTTGTAGAACAGAGGAGAAACTGCTCCAGAGGCTTCTTGAGGCTGAAATCTTTATGGACCCCGATCCGCTCATCTTTCTCCCTTGGAGTAGCGGGTGACTCAAACCATCGTTGGCCTGTTGGTTAGCAACCCAGTGCTTAATCCGTTGCGCCTTCAGTCTTAGAAACAATACAGGGCAGTTATATTTTATCTTGGAGGGTCTACATGAGTAGAAATCAACTTAGAAATAAAAAGTTTAGTTTGGTTTGGCCTTTGGTTTTCTACTGTCAGAAGAAATGGGGTTCAAAACTCAGACTGTAGTAGAAAAATAGAGCAAGCTGTGATCATTCCATACTTGAATTTTTTTTTGAATTATGGGTTTTTTTTTTTTGGGGGGGGGGAGCATCACTGCCTCTGGTGGTCGTGGGCGCTACCCAGTGCTGCTCCTGAGAGCCGCTGCTGGATTTGAACTGCCAAGCCCTCGGGCCGCAGTCCCGCCCTCAACCACTTAGGCCTCACACTTGAATTTTTAACCTATGAATTTTGCACATATGGCTTGTCAGCACTTGGGTTGGTTGGATTTTCTGGAGAAGCCCAAACCAGTGACGCTTGGATGTGTTTGTGCCATATAGAAAGAAATTTGAATCTAGAAATGGCTTATACACTTGCAGAAATAGGTAAGTGCAGGCTAGTTCAAATCAGGCTCCTCCTGACTTGTGGAAGCTCATGAACAGGAAGCAGGAAAATAAAGCAGGGACAGCAGGGGCCACAGACTAGTCAGTGGATGCAGAGGTCCAAAGTGGGCCAAGTGCCTCCACCGTCAGTAGTCTGCTGATGTCTGTTGGGATCAACAGGTGACACAACAAGAACTTGAGGAATCAGATGCAAGATCCGGATCTGCAGCAGATGAAAGGCCAAACAGGACTTGCCCCTGCTCAGTCCTCCTCCGCCTGATAGAACAAGGCTTAGGACCCCAACGAGGTGTCGTCAGGCTGCAGTGCCCTTGGTAAAATGGAACTTCACCCCTCCCCTTATCCAGGAGTGTCTACTTGACATAATACCTAACCTTCACCACACCATTGTCATACCAGCTGGTAGAACTGAAAACGAAAGTAAAAAGAATACTGTAGCCTAACACATACCAAAAAAATGACGGAAGATTTAAAAATGAAATAATCCCCTTTTTAACTTCGGCACGACAAACATGTATTGTTTTTGTAATGAGAAAGGGTGCTATCTAAATTCAAAAATAATAATTAGCAAATCATCTCTTAGCCTCCACCACTGGCTCCCACCTGAGAGATCCACTCAAGTTTCATTTACTTGTGACATGACTCATATATCCTGCCACTCCATTTGTCATCCTCATATCGAATTCTATTGTGATTTATTATTTCCCCAAAACTTTTGTGCATTTGAATTTTCTCTTTTTCTTGATGCTGATTATTTAGTTGGTCTGACAGGACACTGTGCATCTGGAAAGGGAAATGAAATGGGGGAAAATCAAGGAAAGTACGGAGAATACTCATCTGCATTTACCACTCTAGAGTATGGGATTAGCACTGCGAATTTGTAAATGATGCTTTCCATTGCATTTTTTTCCTTTGAGAAGGTTTAGAGCAAGGCTAGTCCCAGTGAAGTGAAAGTTGGAGACAGCCCAAATGTCCGTTTCCAAAATGCTATACCGATCCAATATTCCTGGTGGTCAGCCACCACTCCTCCTACCTTTGGTTTTATCCCTCATGTCCCATGGTTCTGAAATTCATTTGCTGCCATGTTTCACAGCACTCACTGACCATGAAGGGAATGGCTCATGTGGTTGTGGAATATGAAACTCAGACCTCTGTCTGGAGGCTTCTTCCCATTCACATGAAATTAGGATGGCTACTCACAAGGCGGAAGAAGCTGGTGAGTCAAGTTCGGTAAAAGTCTCAAAATCTGAAACAGGAGGTTCGGGCAAGTCAAACTAGATCCAGCTGGTGAGTCAGGTGAGGTAAAAGACTCAAGTTCTGAAAACAGGAGGTCCGGGTAAGTCAAACTAGATCCAGAGCAAGAGAGAAAACTTTTTCTTTTCTCTTAAAACTTTTTATTGTGAATTAGGTTTACAGAACAGATCATCAGTTTTACCTTCCACAATTCACACACATTTTGTTTCAACTTGTCCATTGCCATCTCCTCTTTGTACTGTCATTTATCCCATTTCTTTACTGTGCCTGCTGTTTCCGTCCTCTTTTCTTAGCGCTCTGAAATCTGTCCTCGGGTAGATGTCTCCCTTTGGAACTTAAATGGCTGATTATTTTCACAGAGAACTAAAAGGTGACTAAGGGCCGTAATCTTGAGGGTTCCACCACTGTCTGCTGATCAAGAAACTGAGTGAGAAAAAAACTTTTTCAATATTGCTCAGCACAGGCTAGATGGTCCCCTGGTCCTGAGCTAGTGCTTTTCTTAAGTGGTGTGATAATTAGACAATTTTTATGTCAACTTGAAGATATAAAGCTGTAGGGGCGGAGTCTAGTCTGTCAACCAGGCAGAGCCTGAGGGCACCTCTTGATGGGCGTGACCTTCTCATCAGGAGATTCCGAGAACTTCCTCTTTCTCTGCCTTCCCCTTTCTGCTAGGAAGTCACTCTGAGAACTGCCAGAGCCCTCACCACCGGCTCCACGGGACATTGCACCCACCAGCTGGTGGTGACTTTCTAAGTCTAAAGAAGGATTTGTGAGCTAGTATCAGACATAGGACCTCGTATCAGACTTAAGAACTTGATCTGGGCTGGAATGGCTTATTAATGTACAATTACTCCTTAATATAAAGCTCTTTCTTACACTTTTGTGAATGTCACTGAATTCATTTCTCTATTCTACTCAGCCTAACACGAGTGGTCACCAGATGACTCAGCAATGATCTTCTGCATATGCTCACTCGGGCAGCATAGGGTGGGGTGAGGGTCAACACAGATGGTGTATTGTCCCCCTCCTGGGCTTTGGTGAAGGTGTGGTCTTTGCCTTCTGACATCAAAAGTTTACGTAGAGAACACAATGATGACTTTGGGACATTTTAGGTCTAGTCTCAGCCAGTTCTGTGATCCAGCTTTTTTTTTCTCAGTTAAGCAGGCAGCTGATGGCTTATCTATTAAGGGATTGGTTTAAAACCAGAATTTAGTTCTTATTTGCACATAATTATCAAAGATGGTAGCTAATCTGCAGATCACACCCCCAAGGAAACAAAGGTTGGTGACTTGAGTCACACCCAAGAAACTAAAAATAGACCCCACCTTTAATCATACTTCATTAGCATAACATATAACTCACTTCAAAGTTGGATTATATCCACAAGTGTAGGGGCTAGAATGTATAATACACTAAATGGAGGACTATGCTAGAAGGGCCATATTAAGCTGTACTATGATACCCTACTTCCAAAAATACTTGAAGAGACTTGGGGGAGCTTGGGAAGGAGAGGGAGAAAAGATTAAGATAGGATTTGATTTTTAAGATTAAATGGCAGGGTTGAGCCCCAGTGGTGCAGTGGTTGAGTGTGGGATTGCGGCCCACAGGCTTGGCAGTTCAAATCCAGCGGCAGCTCTCCAGGAGCAAGGCTGGGTAGCTCCCACAACCACCAGAGGGCAGTAATGCCCCCCAAAACAAACAAACAAACAAACAAACAAAAAAGATTAAATGGCAAGTAGAAAGAAGCTGAAGTCCTTTAACAGGTATGAGGAGGGGACATGAGTAAAACTGCACTGTCAAGTGGAGGAGGCACAGCTATTGCCAGATTTTATTGCCATATCACTATGACTATCACAGGGGTCAAGGAAGTCTAGGGTGTATGGGAAGTTAGGGAAGACTTTGTGGTGTTGCCTGAAGTAAGTCCTGAAAGAGAGGCTACAATTATCCAGGAGAAAAAATGGTGTTGGAAACCTGGGCTAAAGAAAGTTACACAACCAAGTCTTACATTTAGTTTTAGGCTTCCTGGCAGCCATGGTGAAAAGAGAAAGTAGCATGTGCTATTTATTTCTATCTGCTTAAGAAAAGGGACATATCTTCTAGGAGGTAAAAATGAAAGTCTATCACAGTGATTTTCAACATTTTTCATGGATTAAAAAAATCCTCTCAGCCATTGTTGAAAACACAGAGATCCTGATTTAAAAGGTTTGCACTTTAGCAAAAACAAAAACTAAACTTATGTCATTGAATCAACGCCAACTCACAGTGACCCAGTAGGGGAGTCTGCATTTCCCAGACTAAAACTCTTTACAAGGGTGGAAAGAGTTCCCGACCAGCCTAGAATTTTCTTCCCTGTAACCTAGATTTTTTCCAATGGTGTTGTAAGAGGAGTCTTTCATTCACTGATTCATGAGTTTGGAGATTAATCCATAACACAATCTATTAAGCAGGGCCCCAATTGCTGGAGAGAGACTGGAGAACAAGACAGCTCAGTGCCCTGCCCTCTGGGAGACTCTAGAGGAGGACCACTGAATGGCAGTGCCCTCCAGGAAGTTCCGCCCCTTCTCTTAGGTGCTGCTCTGATGTTCCCCAAAGGACCTTCCAGACCAGAGCTCGAAGTCTCATCCTAGGTGCCTACCCCCACTCCAGTTCCTACTCACAATCCTTCTCAGCTTTATTTTTAGATCACACGGGGGCTGCTTAGACCCTGAAGGACCCTGTGGTGAAGAGGTACATGCGGAGGCCTATCAGAAAAGACTCTGAAGTTTCTCAAGACAATTACCAACATTTCTGAATGACCAGTTGAAGAACCTAAGGCCTGAGGGCCATGCCTCCCTCCTCTGGCTTCGGTAGGGAGGAGAATTTTCTCCACAGCAGCAAGGCTCATAGCCACAAGATAAAGTTAGGACATGCTGCCATCCTTCTTCTACCCTATTCTGATGCCAACCATTCCTCCTCCCACACTCTGGTCTACGCTGGGTTCAACAATGTCTTGCATTGGCCACACAGAACTCACAGACAATACTCCGTGATTATGGGAGGTTATTAAGGAAGTTAAGGAGCCCCAGTGGCACAGTGGTTTTGAGTTCGGCTGCTAGTCATGAGTCAGAAGTTCAAAACCACCGACTGGTCCCAGGAGTAAAATGAAGCTTTCTATTCCATTAAAGAGTTACTGTCTCAGAAATCCACAGGGCCAGTTCTGCCCTGTCCTACAGGTCACTGTGAGTCAGCGCTGAGTTTGTTTGTTTTCATTACTGAAGTTAGCCAGTTGCAACAAGCCAGGATCAGAAAACTTTAAGGATACAGTCATTATTCACAATAGTACCTCTTCTCAGCCAGCAGTAATGTCTCTCTCTGGTCCTCAGTCTCTCATTATATTATCCCTAGACCTTGGTCTCTGTGGGGCAGGAAGCCCACCTGCCTCTCTGTTTTACAGGCATGTGGCCTCTCTAAGGCTTCGGTGGTTGGCGCCTCTGCCACTTCAGGTAAGGACTTCACATGTGTGTCTCTGGTCACTCTTCTCTCCGGAATGTTTAGGGATACTTCCTATTCCTGCTTGTGGGACGATTCTCTTACACTCAGAGGAATTGTGAAACCAACCAATGCTCAAGTTAAGAGTTGTCTCCACCTCATTTGCATAGTCCACCCCCCCCTCTCTCTCTCTCTCACACACACACACACACACACACACACACACACACACATCATTTGATGGGAAGTACAGAGGCGTGGACTGAAGATCCATATTTAAGTGATGTCATTTCTCTTTACCAGAGTTGGCAACCAGGGTGGAGGGGCAGAGGCCACTGAAACTCCGACAGGTTGGGATGAACCTGGGTGCGTGGCTTCCAGCTGCTCTAGCTCCAAAGGCAGTGTGACTGCTCCTGCTACCCTTTGCAGAGCTCCTGGATGTGTATGGGGTTGGGGAGAGAGGGCAGGAGGAGAGGAAGGAGGAATTAGATGAGGACCCGGTCTAAAATACCTAGAGTTGATAGTAAACGCTGGATCCCTTTGTATGACATACAAAAGCACCTCTAGAAACAGTCATGGGTTTCTTTTTTGCCCCAATCAGTACGATGACAGTGGTGACACTGTCACATTTTCCTGGCATTTCCTAGGGGCTATATTCCTTTTGAAGGAAGACATGAGTAACCAATGGAATTTCCCTTTACATGTGAATCCTGGGTTCAACTCCTGTCCAATTCACCTCAAAAGCAGTCACCAACTCTTTGTCAGGCAGCATGCATGTTGCTATGTTGCTGGACAGGTATCAGTGGTGCTTCCAGACAAAGACGGACTAGGAAGAAAGGTCTGGTAATCTTCAAAGCATCAGCCTGTCCTGATACTCATTTGCTCATTTAGAGCTGGCACATTAAGTTTCATTATGCCTGAGACAACAACAGTGAATGATAGCCACACATTCCTCTCATTCTATGGGCCTCGTCAGCCCTGCCTGTCAGTTGGAGGACCTCCTGGTTGTGCCTGAGGTCTTAACGTCCTGCCAGGGGTCTATTGGCATCTAACCTGAGGCCAGGCAGCCACCTGGCAGAATTAATGATCAGTCAAATTAGAACAAAGAGGAGTAAACAGCCCTTTCCCTGCCACACAGTCTCCTGTGATTTTCCGGCAGCAGGGAGATCACCAAGGGCCTATAATTCTCAGATCAATGATGGTAATTTTCTCCCCTGAAAGACCCAACCTAATCTTACTAAGGGGTTAGGAAAGCACAGGGGTCAAAAGAAAATTTGAAGGGTGAGTGGTCCCCTGCCTTGGTTTGTTTTGTACATCCTCTGAATGAAGGTGTCACCCTGCTCAGGAACGGCAGCGAGCACGCTGTCGGACAGGAACCCAGCTGTTTGGTCATAGGCTCCACTGAGGCCTGCAGAACAAGGCAGTCCCCCTTTTGACTTTGGGGAAAATCTTTGAAAGTCCCACAAGAAGAGGCAGAAGAGCCGGGCATATGGAAATGGGGAACCCCAGGCAGAAGTGGAGAGAGTTTATCTTTTGTGGGGGGTGGTTGGTGGTGCAGATGGTGACACACTCAGCTACTAACTGAAAGATCCTGTAAACACACTCAGGGACCCTGGTGGCTCAGTTGTTATGAGTTGGGCAGCTAATCTGAAACCACCAGCTGCCCCTCAGAGAAAGACAGGACATGCCACACCCTCAGAAACCCACAGTGACAGTGTTAGTCTATCCTACAGGGTGGCTCTGAGGCAGAACCGGCAGGATATCCAGGCAGTGAGTTTCCTTTTGGGTTTAATCACACTCCAAGAACTCTCGGAAGAAAGGCCTGGTGATCTGCTCACAAAAGGTCACTGCCTTGAAAGCACTATAAAAACAAAAATCCACGCCTCTTGCCTGCTATGGAGTCTCATCTGACTCAGGGTGACCCGGTAGGAAAGAGTGGAGTGGTTCCTGTAGGTTTGTGAGGTGGGAACGCTTTCTGAGAACAAGCAGCTTCATCTTTCTGCTGAAGAACCGACTGGTGGGTTTGAACTGCCCACCTTGACCTTAGCAGCCCAATGCTTCATCCGCAGTTACCCCACTCAGGAGCACCACGCCAGCCCCATGGGAGGCCATGAGTCAGAATCTGATGGCCAGCAGCTAGTTCCTGTTTTCGTTTTGAGGTGTTTTTGAACTTTGCCCTCTCCATGGTGAGTGGTTGTTTCCAATGTAAGAAGCCATTGCTGTCAATCATGCCCTAGCTGAACACGTGTCTCAATTCTGGGGTTCACCTGTGGTTTTACTTTATGTATTTATTTTTAAATCATTTTGGGGGAGAGGGGGCTCCTATAACTTTTATCACAATCCATCCATCCATTGTGTCAAGCACATTTGTACATTTGTTGCCATCATCATTCTCAAAACATTTGCTTTTTACTTGAGCCCTTGAAATCAGCTCCTCATTTTCCTCCTTCCCTCCCCACTCCGCCCCTCATGAACCCTTGGTAATTTATACATTATTATTATTTTGTCCGTCTTACACTGTCTGACATCTCCCTTCACCCACTTTTCCGTTGTCTGTCCCCCAGGGAGGGGGTCATATGTACATCCTGTGATCATTCCCCCTTTCCAGCTGTGGTTTCAATAAGGGGCAAGTGGAAAGATGGAGAGCTCTCCTAAACCTGAATCTTCTCGCAGACGTGGGTCACAGCTGGAGAGACAAGTGCTGGAAGAACAATGATTGTCAACTCAACAGCACGAGAGGGTCTGAGAGCCAACGGTCTATTCATAAGCCCAGCCCAAGTTTGACCCGGGGCTTCCCCATTGTCTTTCCAATCCACCATTTAGTCTGCCATACACCTATTTTATTAGACTGCTTGTTCTGCACTGTCACCAAAAGTGGAAAAGCATATTTTATGGGATTTAATTTAATTGCCAGTTTAAGACATTTAAGAGGCATATACTGAACCCACCTACAGACCGTTCATTACATGGGTCTCCAGCCTCTCGGAGAGGACCTGAGATAAACCATAGCGAATGACATTGCAAAGCAGCAATGCAGTCCAAGAGCAAATGAATAGCTGTATGAGGGACTAAGGAATCGCAGTCATCTCTCGTGTTTACATGGAGCCAAAAGGGCTGGGGCCAATCAACTGGAAAGTGGTGACTTAGATGACAATCCACAGACAGAGATTGAGAGATAAGATGGGTCTCTGGCCCCAATCTCCTGGTATCATAAGGGGATTACAGACGTGCATTCTGTGCCCCTCTCTGAAAACATAAACCAAGGGAAAGACTTCACTTAGCAAACAAAACCCTCACCCAGGCTAATCTCTGAATATTGCTCTGAAGTACAGACGCCTCCTTCCTGCATTGTTTTTATGGGGGCAGAATTTCCAACCCCCTCCTAACCCAATTCCCTCCCATTCTGCATGGTAAGAACTTTTGAGAAATTGATTGTCATATGAGAAGGAAGAAAGGTGAAATGTGGTGGGTGTGTCCCCTGCTCCCCACTGAAACACACACCCCACAAATAACTCCCCAACGCAATCTAGTTGCCATAAATCAATTTGATTCAGGCAGCATCGTGTGACAGTGCCGGACTATGCTCTGTGGGGTTTTCAATGGCTGACATTTTTTTTTTGAAGTAGATGGCCAAGCCTTTCTTCCAAGGCACTTAGGAGGCACGCCCCTGAGCTGTGTGCACCACCCAGGCACTTTCAAGGCTTCTTTAGATGATTCTTCATTGGGAAGCAGAGCACCACCTTCAGACACCTGGAAGTGGCAGTCTTCTCCCTCTGGGTGAGGGGCACTCAGAGGCAAAGGAGGACGAGCCTGGGCAGAGGAAATCAATAACTCTTTTGATGGTACAGCCCTACCTGTTGTCTGGGACCTATTTGTCCAACGTGGCCACCCTATCCACATGGAGTTATTTCATAAATAACTTTATCACATAATTAAATCAGTTTATTTATTTATGATTTATGATTTTGGTTATTAACTAGTATTTGGTTGGAGGCTCTGGTGGCATAGTGATTAGATGTTAGGCTGTCACCCAGAAGGTCAGCAGTTCCCACACACCAGCTGCTCCACAAAAGGAAGTTGAACCTTCTACTCCTGTAAAGAGGTCCAATCTTAGAAAGCCACCTGGGCCGGCTGTTTTACCCTATCCAAAAGGGGCTTGCTATGCGTCAGAATCGGCAGTGAGCTTTTCAGTGAGTCTCTTCGTTACTTAACATAAAATTTGAAAGCCATTTCCTCAGTTACACTGACCACATTGCAGGTGTTTAATTGTTTATGTGGCTAGTGCCGACCGCGCTTTATGGGACAGATTTGGGGCATGTTTATTGTCACAGAAAGTTCCAGGGACAGCGCTGCCCTAGACTCTTGTGGCTGTTACTCGTCATTGGGTCAATTAACAAGAATTGTCCCAAGGGGTTTTTAAGGCTGTGACCTTTTGGAAGCTGACCACCAGGCCTTTTGTTCATGGTGACTCCGAATGAGTTGGGCCCACCAAACTTTCCAGCTTCGATTCCATTCACACCACTCTGACGCTGCTCTGGATGCCAAGGCAGACCCGGGGGCTCATGGGAGAGGAGCAAACTTGCACAGGGAGAGCGTGTGTGGTCCAGGACCCCCAGTTGCAGATGTCAAATAACATCTGAGCCACAGACACTGCCTCTGCTGCTGCCGACTCCGAAGTGGGAGGCCAGAGGCAGGGCCAGGGCTGCGAAGGACTTTGCAAGGAGGCCAGCTCCCTGAATCAGTGCTTGAAGAACAACTGCTCTTTTGCAATCCTCGCTGGTCTGACAGGCTCCTGCGGAATTACATCACTTCCTAAAACACAGGCAAACACCTCTCCTTCAAGTTAGCACCGACCCAAACAAGCAGGAAACAGGAAACGTTCACGTTTCAGGGAGGCTGAGACCAGCGCAGCATCATGAGCGAGCCCTGCTGCGAGCTGACATGAAGGCTCCCCGCGTCGCTCTCCTCTTCGCGCTGGTCCTCCGCCTCGCCTACACCGACCAGGACCCGGGTAAGCTCCCTCCTGGCTTTCCACTCCCGGCAAGGAGGATAATGAGGGCATGCTTGGTGCCTGAGGCTATAGAAC
>PVJH01042049.1:0-14571 GCA_004026705.1 Nesogale talazaci
TCAGATTTGAATATTAAAAGAAAATGCATTTTAAAATGTTCAGTAGAGCATTATTTGGAACATAACTTTCTACTGTAGGTCTGAGATAGTCCAAAGAAATAGCACCTACAAGTCAATTGGGAATCATTTACTCATTGGTTGGAACATGTTGATTTTCTAGCCCAGCACTGATCTCCACTACGACTTTTCATTTTGAAATAATACTTTAAAAACTTGTACATCCACCTTAGAAGCTTCATCATACTGGTGATTTGGGTTACTCCTGATACCCAGTGTGGTGGAAGACAATTTCAAAAGCATGATAAGGATGTCAGAATTTACTTAATCTGAGGGTTATTTGTTTGTTCTGTCATCATGAGGCATGCGATTTCACTATACAATTTCTGGTATGTCCTTAAGTAGTCAAAAAGAGAAGACTGAATTAGTAAGATTACATCTTGCTTGTCCAAAATGAAAAAGAAAATATAATTGTTATTGTACAAATAAATAAAATGTTCACTTATGTCTCTTAGTTGTTCAATTTCCATATTTAAAGATATGTGCATAATTGATGTAACAATAAACATCAGTTCTTGATAAGCTTGTTTGTTTTGTGAGTTCACATTTTCTATCAGTATCTTAAAGGAACTAAACTGAAGGAAAAGGAAACATAAAATGCATTTATAAACCTTTTATTTTCTAAATATTTATTTGTTTCATGAATTGTTTAATTTTCTTACATGGAGATACATAATTATTCAGATAAAATATAAATGTCATGCTCTGATAAGCTTTCCTGGAAGACAGATTTAGAAACACAATGTTACAAAACATAAACACTCGTATGATACAAAAATATTGAATTATACACCCTCTAAATGTTTCTAATACTGTACTGATGAACACATTGAGCATAATATAAAGGGTTCCCTGAAGTACATTGGGTTAAGTATTGGTTTGCAAGCTGAAGGTTGACAGTTCAAACCCATGTCCTGTTCTGTAGGAGAAAGGTAAGGTTATCTACTCCCGTAAACAATGACAGTCCCTGAAACACTAAAGCTACTCTGCCAGATAGTGTTGCTTTGAATCAGAATTGGATCATCTGGAGCGATTTTTTGCCTCCATTAAAACAAATGTTAATCATTTACATTAAACTTTGGTTAACCCAGAAAGCACCCAAGCTTCTTATCCACAAAGTTCTTTGCTGCCCTCTTCCCTGTCTGTAATATCCAGCACAATAGCTACTAGATGTGGTTATGGAACTTTAAATGAAAAGTCAGATTTCACTGTCCCTAGAGATATGTCAATTACACTTTTGATTATGATGGCTGAATTTGAAAATCAGGGAGTTGCTAAAAGAGAAAGCAAGAGAAACTTTTTTCAGAGAGGAGAAATAAACTCATTTGCAGAGTATAGGAAAATAGTCACTTCAAGGAAATGGTGACATAACAGAGAATAGAAGAAATTGAGGGAAAATTTGAAAGAGATCATGGTTAAGAGCATAGGAAAGAGTTGAAATTGTGGTATCAAACTTGTTGGTCACTAAGAATAGCAATAGCAAAGATACTGGACTAGTACCTACTTTAACACTCACTCTCATTCAATGAAGAAGAAATTGTGAGAGGAAAATATCAATATTGGCAGAGAGCTGTGAGAACTTCTTTTCATTTCTTGCAGGGTTCACAAGAGTTGACAAGATTAAATGAAATAAAGATATACATATAGAAATAGAGGTAAGGGGCACTTGTGTGGTCTAATGGGAAAAATGCATTATAAACCAATAATATTAGTCAAAATACATACATGCACTGTCTAACAAAAATGAGAGAAAAGCAATAAAAATTAAAAATCATAGATAAAACATTTGGTATTAATCACCAGGAAGGCTACCCTTTATTCTGTGACTGGACAACACTGAGAAAGCTTGGGTATTTATGTAAATACATTTGTGTGCAAGAGGGAAAGGGTGAATGTTTTCAAACATCTTGATCGATTGCTTGAGAATGAGAGGTGACCGTTCTGGAAGTACATATGAAGGTTTGGTGTTGGAAAACTAGAATTAAAATTCTTGCATTTTCAAATTCCTTTTATTTTCTAATACATACAGTGATGAATTACACACCATTATGAAAAAATGCTGTCATGAGTCCCAATTGATAAAAAACAATTAATGTGTTAGGAAAAAAAATAGTTAAATCTGTAAATAAATAAAAGAAAACACATGGATAGTTCTTTCTAAGAAGATAATACTATGAGACTGGCTATATTTATGTTATATTTATCTCTATCAACATATCCAAATATACATTTATATTTACACTTAAAAGGTGACTCACACAGTTGTAGAAACAGGTAAATCCAGCTCAGTCCAAGTCTGTGAGCCAAATATTGAGGGAGGTGCTTCCTGGCTTACACAGCTGTTCAGATTGATGAAGTAGCAAGCAGGAAGACTAGATGGTGGATGCAAGAGCAAATGAATCCAAGATAGGTGAGTCAGATGTTGGGCTCTGATGGCTTCCAGGATTGGTTGGCACCATGGAGGGCCATTTGCTCAAGACCAAAGAAATATGGCTCAAGTCCAATGAGCCAGATGCGGATTCCAGACCAGCAAGGAGAAAGAATCTTGACAAAACAGCTGTTCATATAGAATTAGGCCAGACCTCTGAGGAAACTTCCCATTCACCAAACTCCTCCTTAATCCTATAGCTGCTTGACTGTTCATAGCAGATCTCATCATGGAGCTGATTGCACTATGGTAGATCATGGTAAAGCCTCCACTACCAAACTACTGAGAATCTCAGCCAAGCCAAGCTGACACTCAACGGAACTCGCACAAGTGGCAGTGAGAGCTGAAGAACAATTGTGACGGATGTGATATGATGAAAAATATTTTTCCTAGTCAGGACAAATGATAGATGCTAAATTTAGGGGGTGACGCTTGCTAGTAGATTATTTTAATGATCTTGACATGCCTCCGACAGATTACTTACTAATTGTAAGTAGGGTGTGGAAATAAGAAACAAAAAATCTTATTATTATACAGTGGAGAAATCATGTCACATGATGACTCAAAAATACTCACTGCCATCAAGGTGATTCCAGTCCAGAGCAAACTGGTAGAACTACTCTCTGTAGGATGCTCAGGCCATAAGCCATTATGGAAGCAGAATGCCTCAACAGGTCCCTGTAGATAGGCAGGTTTGGAATAGATAGATAGATAGATGATAGATAGATAGATGATAGATAGATAGATAGATAGATAGATAGATAGATAGATAGATAGATGATAGATAGATAGATAGGTTAGGATAGATAGGTTTGGAATTGCAGACCAAGTGACTACCTCCCAACATGTACTCCCCTATCCCACATGATGACTTTCACTACTGACCATCAGTTTGTTTGCTTTGTTTTGAATGAGGATGTGACTATTTTTTAAATAACAGACAACATAATCCAGGGTAACTTTGTTGAATGGTAAGTCAATTAATTCATCTACACTTAAATAGAACATATTTAATGATTGCAAAAATATCTTAACCATGAAAAAGTAAAAGCATTAAACAAGTATGAACCAGATTTGTTTCAGGGCGCATATATGCCCTGGCAGCATATTCTGACCACAGCTATCCTGGTGTGCCTTATAAAGGCGAGTTAGAGAGACAGGCTGAGCACAAATAAAGCAACTAGCAAGACTACAGGCAATCTCACAGTTAGGATCCCCAGTTAGGACCCTCCAGCACCAGTTATGACCTCCAGATTTAACTGCGGGACTTGTACACAAAGAATGTGATAGTTAGGGTTTATTGTGCCAACCTGGCCAATTAACACAGGTGGGATGAATTGAAGGGCAGTTTAACTGAAGGTGGAGAGATAACTGGCTCAACGAGCCTTGCCTGTGTGTTTCTTCTTCTCTGATTTTCAGACCAGTGTGTAGCTGCCTCAGCTAGTTCTTGGTTTCAGCAGGCAAGGCTCACATCCCACGAGACATCCCTGAGAAGAAGCCACGTGGACCTACCCTCATGCAGCCCTGGTGCTGGAGAAGCTGTGTGAAGACCCCTATTAGTGCTGAGATGCTTAACATGCTCACTGATTCTGCTTTCCTCCTGCAGTCGGCATCACTGTGTGTGTTTTGTGGGTTTGAGGAAGAGTTTGTAGATCAGTGTCAGACAATGTGGGCTCATGTCGGACTTATGAGCTTGGACAGCTCTGGGTTGGGAGGCTTTCTTCATGTACACTAACCCCTTATATAAAACTCTCTCTTATATACATATGATTTTCTGTGGATTTGTTTCTCTAGTCTTACAGACTAACTCAGTGAGATAGGCAGACAGATAGAAAACAAAAATAATGTGGCAAAGGAAATGACTAAACTAATAATAGTAGAATATATGTAAATGGTACATGGGTGTTCTTTGTCACATTGTGTAGTTATTGTTAATGAAAAATTGTTCTAAACATTTTAGAGAAGGCAAGGAAGAATAAAGACAGAATGTTAATTTACATTAAAGATCTACAGTGGTAGTGAGACCTGACTTAGCTTAACAGAGGCATGTAGTGGTGAGATTAAAATAATTTGACAAGTGACTCACTGCCTCAATGACCATTTTAAATATTAAAAAGATATACTAAAAGGCCATTTATTATTTCATAAGCTAGTACTTAAATGAGAACAATAAAAGAGGTATAAAAAGTTAGATTCTTATAAGCGTTTAAAATATTAATGAAAAAATTAAGTAATACTTGATAAAACTGTTATTTGAGATATTTCCATATTGATACTTAATTGGGATTCTCATTCCCAATATTATTCACTTTTATCTAAGCATCATCAGCTGTGTGGTTTTTCCTTAACTGTCTTTTCACTGTGGAAGTAGGATTCCATTCTTTCTAGAAGTAGATCAATTTGACAATAGTTATTGTTTTGGGGAATTAAAACAGGCATTTTATCTTCTCTGAATATATTGTACACTGCTTAAAAAAAACCTTTCTGCTTAGACTGAATATACAGAAATTCCTCTGACAATATTTTAGTTCTTTGAACACTTTCAGGAATTGCATAGTTCACTCAAAATAATGTGTTGGAATTTGGGCATAACACAAGTCAAAATGAAAGACAGGGTATCAACCCTTGGTTGTCTGGCACTTTTAGAGATGGAACCTATAAAGACGTCATATGTTTGTTTACTGAAGTAAAAAAAAATTGAGGTATTTAAAATGTATTATTTCCTCAAATGTATAATGAGTTTCGTGAAACAAATAATGCACACAGAGATCTATCTAATTTTGTATACCTATGGATGGAAGTACACTTAGAACACACTGTTGAGCAGATGAATGTTAAAAAACGAGTGGTTATGCTGTTGTTAGGTGCCACGGAATTGGTTATAACTCATAATAACCATCTGCTCAACAGAAAAAAAACACTTCAAGCCTTACCATTGTGTCTATGGCGGAGCCCATGGATGCAGCCACTGTGCCAGCCCATCTCAAGGGCCTTCCTATTTCTCCAACCCTCCACGTTACCAAGCATGATGTCCCTCTGCGGGACAGTCTCTCTTGACAATATGCACAAAGTATGTAAGATGAAGTCTTTCCATCCTTGTCTCTAAAGAGCACTCTGAACGTTCTTCTTCCAAGAGATCGCTTTGTCCTCTTAGCAGACCATCGTATTTTTATTATTCTTCTCCAGTACCATAATTCAAATGCCTAAATTTCTCTTAGTCTTCCGTATTCAATGTCCACTTCCACATGCATAGGATGCAATGGAGCATGTCCCAGCTTGGGTCGGGCACACCTTGCTCTTCAATACTCTAAGGAGACCTTGTGCAGCAGATGTACTATATGCAACTTGTCTTTCGGTCATTTGACTGCTGCTTCCATCAGCTTTGATTGTGAATCCAAGTGAACCAAAATCCTTGGCAACATCAACCTTTTCTCCATTTTCATGATGTGATCTATGGGTGCCGTAGTTGAGCATCTTGTTCCTCCCTGCATTGAGTAATCTGTAATCCTTGATCTTCATCAGCATGTGTGTCAAGCCCTTCTCACTTTCAGCAAGCAAGGTCGCGTGTATCATCCACATGCCTCGGATTGTTAATGGTTGGGTTGTTGGAAAAAGGTATTTGCTCTGGACAGGACTCTGGTTTTACAAAGTTCTATCATGAGATCTCCAGCTTAATTTCTATTAATAAGTCCATATTTCCCAGCTACTTTTCTTTCCTCTTTGTTTCCAACTTTTGCATTCCAATCACCACTAAGTATCCTAAAGAGTGAGGAATATAAATGTGTGGTTGCCACAATGGGCTGCTGTCCAGCCTCCCACAGTAGAAAGAACCCTGACTAAAAGTGCCATGTTAACAGCTGGCTCGCTGAACTCAATAAAACATTAGGTATCTCTTTCACCGTCGTGGTGTACACCAGTTGAATCCCGCTACTAGAGGTGTCTTGATGCTGATAGGACAAAGCATGAAAAAGACTAGCAAATTTCGGCAAAATAGTCAGTGAATGCACTTAATGCACATGAGATAATATATGATCTTCCCCTTACCATGAATTGTCCATTCATCTTGGTTGCCTTAATAAAGTGACCAGATTTTAAGTGGGACATCATTACCCGGGGGTGGGGGTGTTCTTGATTAAAAATTTGGTCTATATGGAGCAACAAAATTTTTCATTGAATGCAACATAGCATTGTAATATATTTATTTTAATTTTAAAATGCTGCAGGACATTGTTCAATTGTTAAAAAGTGGGACACGTCTGATCATTTTACCTTAATATCAAGAAAATACAAGATAAAGTAAATGTAAACAGAGGTATAATAAAAAAATTAAAAACCTGCACATTAAGACACCTCAATTAACAAATCAGCAAAATGACTATTTCTTTTCTGCATTTATGGGAGCTTTGTTATTAATAAGCCTTGCTGAACATGAAAGATAATATCAAGTTTATAATTTTTTGAGAAGATGATTTCCCCCCAATCTGGTTAATAGCTCTGAATCTATTGCAAATATTATGAAATGTGTAAAAGAACTAGTTTTTGTTGCAAAATATTAAGTCAATTTTTAAAAACAATTTACTTTAGATCAGTTGTATTCACCACATTTTAATATTCACTTATGTCTCTCTTGGTTGCATGGATTTTAGAGAATCCTTCATTTTCTTTTATATGAGATAAAAAAGATCAATACTAGAAGACACTGTTTTTCAACCTTCCTAGTGCCACAATACTTTAATACAGTTCTTCAAGTTGTGGTGACCCCCAACCATAAAATGACTTTTGTTACTACTTCATAGCAATGATTTTGCTACTGTTATGAATCATGTGACCCCCTGGGAAGGATCATTCGACCCCAAAGGGGTCACAACCCATAGGTTGAGGGATGCTGCTATAGGAGAAGCATCTCCAACTACAATATACACTCTTGACTCCTTTAAGAATGTTTTCCAAAAGGAGATTGCCTCATATTTTTTAAACTACTACTATGACAGACTTTTAATATGGCTTCATTTTCTTGTATTAGACAGATGTCCATTGTGCAATCATACACAGGAGTAAAAAGCCTAAGTGTAAATTTGATTCAATTATCAACAAACTGCTCTGTTGAGCCAATGATAATTTCTAGTTAATTATCCTCCTGAAAGGGATGGACAAGGAACCATGAATGATTTATAGTGTTCTTTTAATAGTTAATTACAATTGGTTTAAGCTGAGCCCCGGTGGTGCAGTGGTTCTGTGTGGGACTATGGCCCACGGGGTTGGTGGTTCAAATCCAGCAGCAGCTCTCTAGGAGCAAGACTGGGCTTCCTACTCCCACCAGGGCAGTGATACAAGAGAAAAAAAATTACAATTGGTTTAGATGCTGCACTGTCCCCCTCCCCCATCATCTTCTTTGGCTGTTTTCATCTGAGCATTTACCTAAATGATATATTATTAAATATTTAAAGTCCATTTTGGGGGTAATATAATGGCAGAATCCAGTAGAGGAGGATGTTTGTCTCCCCAGTCATGCATGCACACAGCATGTCATATTTGTAGGTTTGGCTCACACGGGATCTTGCCACTCTGCAGCGTGCATCTGTACACCCAATTTGTGTATGTTCCTATGCTTCCTTTCCATCCCAGTGACTAAGAGATAAAGTTACCAGGGACAAGATCCCTGGAGAAACTGGGTCACCTCTTATGGTACACTGGGGTTTAGGTTATGGAAAATGGAAATAGCACATTGATTATGGGTAGAGTTTCATAGTCAGTTATTATAACTGCTGCCAATAATTTTCAAATCTGTATTTAATTAATTAATTGACAAGATGTGCATGACAGATATTTTTATAATAAATAGCAACAATGAAGAGCAGCTGGTGAAATTGCTCACATCCAACCAAACACCGCTTAATCTTTGCTTGTTTTGGTTTAGAGATGTATAGTCTAGAATGGTCATTATTTAATGGAACATCCCAGAGAATTGGCCTAATAACCTCTTTGTTCTGCCTCCTCACTTTTTGTGCCGTGCTTGGGGTTTTAAAAGGTATAAAGCTACAGCAGTCAGTCTCTGTTCGCCGACATATGAAGAATTAGTGTTAGAAATGCGTGGCAATTGCCTCCATGAAAAGGAACGTTCTTTGCTGTAAGCCCAGAAGAAATAGAATGGTGTTCCGCTACGTTTCTAACTCACTGTCGATGAGTCAATGCTGGCACATGGTGAATCCCTGTGGATTTCTGAGACTGCAACTGTTTACAGGAGTGAAAAAAAAGAAATGGTCTTTTTCCGACCTGGGCCGGTTCACCCCTCCTTAGGCAACCTGGTGGTCCCCCGCTCCCAGGAGGTCACCCTATTAATGCCAAATTTAGTGCGGACACCTGATTAGCAGCGTGCACTGCAGCCCAGAATTCCTAGACTCAAGCAGGGTCTAGTCCCGAGAGGCATGCACCATCGCGCCTGGCGAAACAGTCTTTCTTAAGAGGAGCGGCTAGTGGTTTTGAACTGCTGACCATGTACATTGAAGTCCAACACTTAACCGCTATTCCACACACACACACACACACACACACACACACACATACACAAATCTATAGAAGAATCTTGGTCAAAAGAAAATGCATAACAAAATTATAACTTTATGGAATCTAGGCATCATGGAACTAAGACACTAGGTAAAAACCCCAAGCTATTACCCTGAGATAATCTTTAAACCAATAGAAAATGCTTGCCTGATGTTACAATCTTTGAAGAACTATTCATATGGGCTCAAAATAATAATAGCGATTTAAAAGTTTAGATCAGAAATCTGGGGGTAGTGATTTTATACTGATGGGAGAGAAACAATTCTGAAAAAGAGGATGAGAATGGTGACACCTTGAAAAACGTTATCTGTCACTGAACTGTACCTAGAACTTGTCAGACAGATTGCTGTATGATTTTGCTGTGTTCTTAGCAATAACAACAAATGCAAAATGTTTTCAGCTGAGTTCTGCTGAATGCAAAATGTATTCAGCCGCATCAGTTTACACAGGGAGGAAAACTTCAATTGTAGAAATTCTGCTCCCAGGAAGAGGATCAGACCCCCTCCCAGAGCGAAACCTTGAGGGCAACAGAGCAGCAAACTCACAGAGAAGATAATGGTGCCAAGTCTAAGCGGAGTTCTGCAGACACCCTCCTCAGAGGAATGTCACACAGAAGAGACAATAGAAAAATATAGCCGGGGGAGAGTGGCAGGCCTGCCCAGACAACCTGAGTGTGAACTAACTGGGAAAGAATCAGATAGTGGACCTCAGCATGACCTACCAAGTCCCAGAGATGACTCCCCTGTTTGGAGCAGTCAATGCACAGAGAGGACGATAGGGCTGGTCCCACCATGTGACACTATAGGGACAGCACTGGAGGCAATGCTTAAGGTGTGCTATGTCTGTCTCACACACAGTGGGGTAGAATGTGAAGGGAATGCAATTTGTAACAAAGCCCCCAAGGAATCTGGAAAATAGACTTCTGACTCAGGGGAAGGGTTTGGCATCTCATCAGACCTATGGAAAATATGCATATGGGTAAGTTGACAAACCTGGAACTATGTATCATTTTTTTCTTTCACTCTCTACATTATATTGGTGGGGGCAGGAGGGGTGCTAGAGTGGAAAGGAGGGGGCACGGAGGGGAAACAGGAAGCCAACAAACTCATGGGTAAGAGAACAGCAAGACACATAAAACTGATAGCAAGGAGGGTGTATAGTGCCTGATGGGCGCTGAACAAGGGCATTGTATGTGAGAGGAATTACTGAGAGCCAATGGAGGATGAGAATGATAGTGGGACAGAAAGCAGGTGAAAGGAAATAGAAGAAAGAACCAAGAGGAAAAGCTCTGTATAGAAAAATAGCTATAGACATGTATATGTGCACACATATTAATTTATGATAGGAATAGATGTAAATGTACATATCTTGATATGTTGTTAAGATAGAAGATGAACATTGGGCCTCCTTAAACACAAGAACACTTTTTTCTAATAACCTAGGACTCTTTGATGCTCACCTTACCAATATGACCCCTGAGGACAAAACGGGTGCATAAGGAAATGTGGTAGGGAAAGAGAATGATGCCAGGCTATCAAGAGATATAGCATCTGAGGCCTTAAAGATGTGAAGTTAAACAAGTGACCTCTGGCAGGGAAGAAAATAAGTCCACATGGAAGAAAGACGCCAGCCTGTGTCATCATGAGGTATGAAAGGGATCAGGTAGCTTGTTTCAAAAAGCCCCAAACAATTATATCAATGCAAAAGATGGCAGTTGGAGTGGAGACCCAAAGCTCATCTGTAGACAACTAGACACCCCTATCCCACCCCCTACACACAGAAGGGTTGCATGGAAAGGGTGATTCAACCAGAGTGCAGCACACAGTACTGATGAAACACACAGCCTTCCTCTAGTTCCTGAATGCTCCACCCCCACACTTCCCACTTCCGTTACCCAGTTCTAACTGGTAGATCTGGCTACACACATTAGTACATAGAAAAACCTATGACACATGGAATTCAGGACATATAAACCCCTCAGGAACAATAGAGGGAGTACTGATATCATGAGGGTAAGAGCATGGGGTAGGAAGGGGGAAAAGGAGGGACTGATCATAAGGTTGGCTAATAGGCACCCCCAAGGGGACAAATACAGATATGTGGTGAAGGGAGACAACAGAGGTTGTAAGATATGAAATAATAATTATAATTGATCGAGGATTCACAAGGGTGGGAGGGAAGTGGGGCGAGGGAGGCGAGGAGTGGATAAGAGGAGCTGATACTAAGGGCTTAAATAGAAAAAAATGTTTTGGACATGTTAATGGCAACATGTACAAGTGTGCATGATGCAATTGAATGATGGACTATTTATTATAAGGTTTGCAAGATCCCCTGAGAAGATGATTTTAAAAGATTGAATGACACTCCTAAAGGACGTTATGGCAGGGGGAAATCTGTCTCTCCACACTGTATATGTAGTCCATTTTAGCCAAGGTATCTTGATTGGAGCAGAAGTAGCTCATTTGAAATTTAGAAAAAAAGTCACTAGTCAAAGTTGTGTTCTCCTCACTGTAATCCTAGAAAAGCACAGGGAAGATATGGGCTGAGTCAACGACGTTAAAAAAATACAATCAATGGGATTCTAAATATTGTCTCTTTTTGTGAATGTACTTTTGAAAGGCCACCCAGAGAGATGGGAAGGAACTATAAAAGGGGGTGAAAAGTGGGAGACTGGGAGGCCTTATGAGCTGTGACATATTGTTTCAGAAGATTGACATATAAGAAGAGAGAGATAACATCTGTGTTTGCCTCTGAAATTGTCACACACATAAGAGTGCAGAAACCACTACACTATAAAAATAAGACAAATAGATTCCTTGGTTAGTTATTTAATAAAGTATAACAATACACCCTCATTCATTTCCTTTTGGTATATAGGATGACAAGAACATACCATGCACTGTGAGAGAGGAGAGCAGAGGTTTGGAGGAGGAGGCTCCTTTAATCACTGAGACTAACGTATCTGGGAAAGAAAGGACAAGAGGCAAAACTCCTCAGTATTAAACCTTCAGAGAAGTGAAAATGTCTACAAGTTCAAATTTGGGAAGCAGATGTAGGCAGGGCTGATCATACAAACCAATGTAAATCTTAAAGACATGAGACTTTACCCTAAAATAATGAGGAATATTGACAAATTGGGGAAATATTTCAAGAAAGACAATGCACAGGAATTAGTGATTGCTTATATGTGGAAGAACTAGAGGGAACTCCGATTCTGTGCACCCCTGAGCAAATCAGCAAATTCTGTCTACTTGGCAGTTGGCAGTTAGTTCAACATTTACTTTTATTGGTACTTGAAGCAGTGACAGTAGAATAATAGCAATAGTAATGGTGTACTTCTGTTTAATGTGAAACCTGACATCTGTACAAGTTAAATCATCTCAAAATCAGTGCTGGTAACAAAATTATCATCTATTCTCCCCAAACTTGGATCACGTCTGCATCTTGCAAGTGACTGAGAATGCTATATTAGTTTCAGACTCTTACAGAACCAGACACAATAAAAGAAGTTTCCCCAATGAAATGGGGGTTGAACTTATGTGACTTTTGGTTCAGAATAGAATCAATAAATTAAAATCTCATAAAAAGTTCCATTGATAATCACGAAAAAACGTTATACTGCAATGGTATCTATGAATGAGATATACTGCTTAATGAGGTAGGAAGTTATCTGCCAATGAGAATTTTAATATTGGATATTTTACTCCTTAGAATGTGATAGTAACAGATTTTACTGAGCAAGTAATCAGAAGCATTTGGGGGAGTTGTATAAAAATGAACATCTGTTTTATCCCTATATCAATATGGAGAGCCATTTATTAAAGCGATGTATATCTTGTTATATATCTTGTCCAAAGACATGTAGTCTAATCTGTGTCATACACCTAATTTGGAGGTCAATAAAACATTATATTAAAATAAACATTATATTCTCAGTTTGTAAAAGCAAAAATGTCCATTTACATTGGACTTTGATCCAGGCTCAGGAAGCAAAAACAAAACAAAACAAAATTATCATTGGCACTTTATGGAATCAATCTTCAGTTTAGATAAGTTATACTAGTTAGATGCCTCTGTAGAGACCTTAGAATCGAGTGTTGCTCTAGACTCCACATCCTTAGCAACATGCTTATTTGCCTTAAAAATAATAACAAATCTGTCAAGAGGACTCTGGGTTCAAAGAGAGAATTGCAATGATGACAACAAAATTTTTCAATTTTCTCACACTTTTGCATCCATCACACACACACACACACACAGACACACACACACACACACCTAACCTCAAAAGAATAAAGCAGTAGGGGGGGGGGGAGTCAGGAAACAAGCTGTCATAAATTAACACTAAAAAAAAATGTGAAAAAGTACTTTGTGCAGCTGTAAAAATTATCTGTGCCTAGTTGCCCTTAAACTGTTAAGAAACTAACTTCCTATGAACAGGAACAAAACAAAAGCATTCAACTCTGAAAGTCGCTTTAAGAACAAAGAACAGAAGACACAATCTTGGTCTTGCTATGATAGCCGTCAGGTGCTGTCAAGCAGGTTTGGTTCCCAGCAACTCTATGTCCCACGCTCCTGGGCCTGTTCCATCGTCACCAGGCGGGCTGGTTTTGAGCCCATTGTCACCGCCACTGTGAGAATCCATTTCACTGAGAGTTTAGCCCTTGCCAATGACTCTCAATATTATCAAACCTTATGTTCAGTGATTGAGTCCCCTGAAACCATGTCTGAAACATATAAGATGAAGTTTCACCTTCTGTACTTCCAAAGAGTAGTCTAGCTATATGTACTTCTTCCAAGAAAGAATTATTCATTCTCCAGGCATCCATGGCATATTCAATATTTTTCACCGACATCATATTCAAATGCATTGATTCTTCTTCAGGTTGTCTTATCAGTTGTCCATCTTTTAAATATGAGTGGTGGTGAGATAATTTTATGTCGATTTGAGTCGTGTTGAACGTGTAGGGGTGGAATTCAACCTGTCCATCAGGTCACAGCTTGATGGTGCCTCTCAGTGAGTATGGTCTTCCTATCGTCTGAGAAACTGGGAATCTTCCACTAACTTTTTCTCCTCACTTTCCTGATGACTGGGAATTTGCTTCCGAGACTGGCCTCACGTGGGTCACCTGAGTCTGAGAGTCACCTGAGCTCAAGCTTGCCTGTACTCACCTCTGCATCCACTGTCCTGGCCCCGTGATCTTCCAGCACAGCCCCATCATGTCCCTGCATCATCGGCCAGCAGCCCCGTGGGTCTGAAAAGCAGCCTTGCCTTTCATCAGACTTGTGGACTTAAGTTGGATCAGACTGGAGCGCTTCTTTTGGCATACAATTATTTCTTGCTATAAAGCTTTGTCTTATACACATGAGTGTCGCTGGATTTGTTCCCCTGGACAACTTGGGTTAATACCATGCATATCAGGAGATTGAAATATCATGGCTTTGGTTAGGCACTCATAATTTCTCAAGGTAATAGTTTTTCTTTTAAACACTTTAAAGAGGGATTTTTCCTCATATAGAAT
>PVJH01042050.1:0-14557 GCA_004026705.1 Nesogale talazaci
TCTGGTCACTTTGGATTTAGGTCAAGTGTTTCCGCACGATGCCGGGCACACAGAAGACCATCCGACTTTGAAAAGATGGCTGCGGCCTATGATTGAAACACAACAGCCAAAAAACTGGAGAGAGCCAAGGGGGCGAGGGTTAGCAGCTGCAGCACCAAGAACAGTGGCTCCCAAAGTGGTGATAGTGCCCCCTCCCGGGGGGGGGGGGGATATGCTGGAACCATCCAAGGGGGCTGTCAAAGCAGATAACTACACCTTATCCCAGATTATGGGCTAGAAGACAAAAGTTTTTCATTGCGGGGGTAGGGGGTGCTGCTGCTGAATAATCTAGTTTCTTCTGAAAGGGGGCCATAGGCCACCTAGAGGCCTTTGGGATCAAGAGCCTCTGCTGATAGGTTTTACATAGTGAAAGAGCCACAGGTCTCCCTTGCACCGAGAACCACTCCCGAGAGGCAATATGCAAGTGTAATGGCTTCTCCTGGTTTCCCTGTCATCGATGCACTGTTGCTTGCAGCCCCACTTCTCACCTCAGAGCCTGATACTTTTCCTGAGGGGTGAGGGGTGGGGACGGTGCGAGATTCTCTCTGGATTTATGTGAGAGCCTAAAGATCTGTGGCCGTGGCACCTGGCTAACTGTCTGTGAGACGTCTCAGAGCAGGGGCGAGCCTGGAGTGAAGAAGTCACAACAGGACAGGTCTGAGACCACTATTGTCAAGAGACCCTCCTCTAATGGCTAGCAGGGAGGGTAAGTCAGAAGTTAGAAAAGCAGGCACTTGGGGGGAAAGGACAGCAAACAATAAAAGGTTTAAGCTTGTTGAGCCCCGGTGGCGTAGTGGTTGTGCGCGGGACTGCGGCCCACTGGGATGGAGGTTCAATTCCAGCTCCACAGGAGCAAAGGCTGGGCCTCCTACTCCCACCACCAGAGGGCAGGGATGCCCCCCCCAAAAAAAATCAAAAAAAAAAAAAAAGAAAGAAAGACACCAAGAATAAAATCAGCAAAAGGAGGTGGGAAAGGAATTTTTTTAAAAGGCACCTGTGGGCTGAGCCCCGTTGGCGTAGTGGTTGTGCACGGGACTGCGGCCCACTGGGATGGAGGTTCAATTCCAGCAGTGGGGCTGGGCCTCCTACCCCCACCACCGGAGAGCAGTGATGCCAAAAAAAAAAAGAAAAAAAAAGGCACCTGTGAGTTTGGAGAAATCCCCTGTCACAGAAGGTGGATGGGCAGATCAGGCATTGGCGCTGAAAGCGGCATTTGTAAGTCGAAGGGAAAGCGAGCAGCACGTCTTTCTCCCGTGGAACCAACCTTCCTGGTGGACTAGCTCCACCGACCCTTTTTTGAGCAGCTGAGCACTTTTTACCTCCCCCCTCCGACCAGCATTGGAGGAGGGCCTTGGTGGAGAAAGGCAGGGTGTGCCTCTGAGAAGCGACTTGGGGTTCACAGCGTCACCCCTGGAGTGCCTCACCCAACTCAGAGAAGAGGTTCTCAGGGAGCTCCCACGAGAGTCACAACTGGTTTCGGAAAGGCCTGGCTGACCTCAGAGACCGGGAAGCGTGGGCCCGAAGATCTGCCCCTTTCTGCATGTGCGCTTCCCATCCTTTGGCTCTCTCAACCTTCCAGTGAGGTTTGGAGCATTGAAATGAGGCCCAGTGCGTGAGAAGTGCCTGCCCGCCTAATATAGTGCATGGCACATGTCAGGTGGCTGCTGATGGGTGCCAGAGGACAGTGGGGGCCCTCCCTCAGGTAGAATCCAGATTGTTGAACAGTGCATCTCACTCTGTACTCCCCCCCCCCCCCCCCCCCCCCCCCCCCCCCCCCCCCCCCCCCCCCCCCCCCCCCCCCCCCCCGGTTGATTGGAACCTCTGATGACACTGACGCTCGCAGACAGATCTTTTAAAACTCAGCCAGTAAGAACCTTATGTGCATTACCGTGGTCTATGAATCTGCTTCTGAACCCAGGGATGGTGTGTCATTGTGTGTGTGGTCGCTCTGAGGGAGTCTGAGAACGGACCCTGTGGCAGTACCTGCCAGGTGAACGGAGCTGACCGCTGGGGAAAATACTGCCCCCCTCGCTCCCAGGGAGAAGGCCAGAGGCCTGATGTCTAGACGGAAGGGTGGGATCTTGTCCCTCTGATAAGCCAAGATGGAGCCCGTGCAAAGGAAAGAGGCCCAAGAGACCCGTTTTGCAAAGGACTCTCTTTGAGGCTGAGAGCAGACTGATGAGTACTCTGTAAATGCACGCCGTGAGCGGCCGCCACACTTCCCTGTGTGGTCCATTGAACTCAAAGGTTCTTTGAGCCCGCTGTACACTGGGCGAGAAAGATGACAAAGGATGAGATGAAAGCATAACCCACCCTGGTTCTTTTTTAAGGAGTCACCCCACATAGGAGGCTTATCCTAATCTCCTTAGGCCTCCAGCCTCCTTTCCCAACTGCAATGTGTCTGTCCGTCTGTCTGCCTGCCCACTCATCAGTCTTTTTATTTTCAAACAAAAAAACTCAAACTCTGCCGCTCTCAGTGGATGCCGGCTCATTGTGACCCTATAAAACCCGGTGGGTTTGAGACTTTAACTTTAAAAAATGATGATTAAATATTTCTACATCTCCCATCACAATCCATGCATTCATCCATCGTGTCAAGCGCACTTGTACATAGGCTGCCATCATCATTTTCAAAGTGTTTTCTTTCTATGTGAGCCCTTGATATCAGCTCATTGTTGCCCCCGGCCACCCTCCCTCATGAACCCTTGATAAATTGTAGATTACTATTTTCATATCTTATATCTCGAGACTGTAACTCTTTACAGGGAGGAGAAAGTCTCCTTTTTCTCCCTCGGGGCAGCTGGAGGTTTCGAACTGCTGTCCTTGTGGTTAGCCAGCTGCCCAGTAGGTAACCGGTACACCGGCAAGGTGTCAGTCACAGGTAGAAGGACAGCGTGGATCCAGCCGCTGTGAGAATAAATGCAGTTGATCTTTTGATGGGGACAAACTAGACGCCCAAATCTCAGCTTGCGAGGCACATGAATGTGGGGGTGGGACCATGACTGTCCTCAAAGACTCGCCATAAAAATGGCTTTTAATAGGCAGCCCCACCCCCACCCCAGCTGGTGCCGAGAGAGACGTCTGCCTGCCTGGCCCCTGCCTTTGGTTCCTGAGCACCTCGCAGCAACAGACGCAAGGCCCCCCTCGTGCCGAAACGTTCACGGACACCTCTTAAACCACCCTAAAGATCATCATTTGATAGACTTTCACTGCACGCCTGGCTTTCCTTGAATTCAAGTGTAGATATTAGCTTCCCTAGACACACGTGCACTCTCTCACACACCCCCCACCTTGCAAAGATGTGTAACTATTTCAAACCCCACTGAAAGACTCTCCTCTGTTGGGGAGTCTTTCCGGCTAGTTCATAGTAGCGGCTAGTTCAGACCCTGTCCTGGAGTTGTCCAGCCAAGAAGAAAGTCAAGTGGCCAATCACAGGCTGAGGCTCACCTTTCCTCTGCCCCATGTCACATCCAGTCACATGTGTACGGAGCCCTTGAGCACAAAGGAAAGGTGGATCTTATCTGCAAGGAAGTGGCCCCGACCTTTATCTGGCAGTGCTGGTGGGACAGGTTCCCTCTGGCAAGACTGGAAAGGAAGACTCCACATTAACCAGTTCTAGCCCATCTCTCCTGCGGCCAGGGCCAACCGCAAGTGAAAGAACGTGACAGGTTCTTTTCGTGTGGTGGGTACTGTGTGTGGCTACCAGCCCCTGCTCCTACCCCCCATGCTCCGCCCTCCCTGACCAAAGCAGACAGGCCCCACTCCACAGCGAAAATGTCAGAGCACCTCGCAGAGCTCCGTACCATCTTGGAGTCAAACTGACATGCTGCTGAAATACTGCGTTGCCGACCCCTAGCAGAAATAGGCCCCTTAGGGATTCGGGGAGGGGGTGCTTCCAATTTTTAACATTTGGATTCCTCCTTGATGGCCATGCAGAGTTGAATTTTAAAGACGCGGGTTGGGGAAACAGCCAGTTTGGGGGCAGTGGGCTGGGACGGAGCAATGGTGAGGATGACACGGGACCCCTGCTATGGCACACGGGTGGGGTGGCGGGGTGGGAGAGGGTCTCCAGGCCCAACGGGGGTGGTAGCATCATCAGCATGAAGATTGCTGGGAGTCCTGGTGTCCCAGGCTTATTTCTCTGTGGGGCGTGGGCCGCAAGATACCCCGCCTCTGGGATGATCTCTGTGGGTCTGGCATTTTGCCCCCAGCCCTGTGAGGTGGCTCGCTCTCCTACCATCAGACGGGCATCATCAGCCCCGAGGAGTGGCCGTCTGTGACACAGAGGCCAGCGTAGTCCTTTCACAGATGGGGTCCGCCAAGCCTGGGTTGACGGCTGGGGTCACTTGGTTGGTTCGTGGGTGCCTCGGGTTGGCCCGGTTGATTGATGTCCTCGGCTCCAGGAGGGCAGAGTGGACCCCGGGCCTAGGGGTCAGCTCCAAGACAGCGGCTGGTTTGGGATCGGAGTGAGTCCCGCCTGGAGATCAGTGGAGCCCACAGAGGTGGGAGGGGAGGGGCGGATGAGCTGGAGGACTTGTGGAGGAGCTCAGATGTAGCTGCTTAAATTAGTTCAAAGTGAGAAATGTAATTACTATACTTGCTCAAACCAAATGTCTGAACATTGTTATAAAATGAGGTGTACTCACAGAAAAGAAGATTGCAGGGCGGCATTACTCCCACAAAATAGCTCTGTGTACTTAGGAACCCCGTGGCGCTGATTAATGTTGGGGGGGGGTGTAGTGGCCCCATTAAGCTCAGGTGTGTGTGTGATTTAATTGGGGGAGTTTTCGTTCCTGCTCATCCGGACCAGCAGTCCGTTAGTTTCTACATTCCTAACAAATTCGTGATGAGCGGGAGAAGACTCACTGCTAAATATCCCACGTGGGAACATTTGGGGGTCAAAGTAAAGTAAGATCTCGGCTGGCGCGAAACCTGGGCACAATTGATGGCAAGTGGCCCCTGTTAGCTGCTCCTGGATTAGTGAAAAGAGGAAAGGGCCCGTTCAGTGACTCCCAGGAAACACGACCTCCTCTCTCCCTGCTTTTATGCCAGCCCTGCTACTCCACCCCCAGCCACTCCTCGGGAGGAAGAAGAGTTACGGAAACCCACAGGGGCAGTTCTGCCCTGACCCGGAGGGTCCCGCTGGGTGGGCATCGACTTGATAGCCGTGGGTCTGAGTTTCTAGCACGTGGCCATTTGTTCCTCTGTGAGAGTCTTATTTCCCATATGGGAAACCTGGGCTCGATCCACTAGCCATCCCTCGACGGAGCCTTCGGTGCTGCCCTGCCGTGCCCCGAAAACAGTCTCCGCAGAGCTTCCCAATGGAAACAGGAAGAAAGACCTGGCGATCTACACCGCCCCACGCCTCCCTCCAGAAGACTGCTGACAAACAGCCTATATGCATCGTAACGGATCTTCTGCCACCCATTAGGGAGATGGCGAAGGACCGGCCCTCAGTAGCACCTAAGACCAGCAGGGAGAGATGGATAACACCAGATCAAAAACACCCCACTCACGGCCATCGATTGAGTCCATGCCCACGCGTAGCAATGCCGTGGGTCAGGGCAGAGCTGGCCTCTGTGGGTGTCTGCGATCATGACGCTTTACAGGAGCAGAGAATCTCTCTCCTTCAGAGCGGCTGGTGGTTTTGAACTGCTGACTCTGTGGTTAGCGGTCCAAGGCGAAGCCCACTGGGCTCCTAGGGGAAAACACATCACATATAACTGCAAGATTGGGGAGGAGGGGGGGAATGTCAGGGGAGAGGTCAGAAACGAAAGGTCTCGTAGAGAGCAGGTCACCCGGTATACCTGCTGGGCTGTCCTTTCTGAGAAAGGGTCTCTCAGTGTTTGGAGACTGACAGCAGGGGTCCTCGAACTACATTATCCGGCCCGCCAGGGGTTTTTGCTACCGCTGCTGTCCTGCTTAGCAGCCGACTCATCCCGGGCCCACAGTGAATTTGTTCATAGTTTTTGTTTTTTTTTTTAAACTATAGTCCGGCTCTCCCACGGGGGGTGGAGGGGGTGGGGCTGGGGGTGTCGTGAGGGACAGTGAGCTGGCCCCCTGTTTTAAAAGTTTGAATTCTATACCCTCTGCCTGCTAGGGAGCGTCCCTGGGATCTTGGGTCCCAATCCTGTGAGGGTGTGGAGGAACAGAGCATTGTGCCTGTTTTGTTCATGACTTTGTGTTGAGTGCCTGGTATAATACATGCTCAATTAGTATCTGCTGAATGAATGAACGAGGACACAATACCGATGAATCTCCATTAAATGACGTATGCCTCTCAGACGCAACCCCCAGTAAAACTCATCACCTCTGATGGTTTGGTTTAGCCACTTCGTAAAGATGGGGAAAAAAAATTTTTTTTAAAGTTCAGAAAGCCTCATTTGGTCTTACACAAGTAGGGTGTATGTGCAGTCATACCTAATTATCATGCAATTCACTAATACATATGTGATTAAGTTGGTGAGTATATCTGATTGCAGATTTAAACTTTATTTAACTTGGCTGCCTGCCTACGCACGATTCTAAAAACAATTAGAAGCATGATCAGCATGAATGTTCCTCTTTAATGAATATTGGGGAGCTGGTTCTTTTACTTCCTCTGGAGTAAAATGCTGTGTTCATCGAGTTTTGATTACCGTCTTCAGCACCAGGGAGACCCCCCACGAAGATTAAGCCGTCTAGTCTGGGGTCTTGCAAAGATGAAGAGTCCAATTCGGCAAGCCTCATAGCGGGGGGTGGGGGGGGCAGGGGGCTGAGAGTCTGTCTACATTTCCCACCAGAGGATGCTGTTTCGGGGACTCTAATTTGTCTTAGGAGTCTGGGTTTCTCTTCCTTTCTGTTCCAAAGACGTCTCGCAGATCTTATTCTGAACGTTGACTCTCCTGGATTTAATCGTTTTTCTGGAAATAGTTCTTCCCTCTGGTGGGCCAGTGTTTGGCTTTGCACATGGCTGGTTGGGCTGCCAAGCTTCGCCTCCAGCCTCCGCCGGGCAGGGTTTGCCCGGGACCTGCAGTGCAGTCGGAAGCTCTCTGCTTGGCCTTTGCGAATGCAACGCAAATGTTTGGGGGGTACAGCGTTTGGCGGCAGAGTACATGCTGTGTCTGTGAATTCTTTGGCAGAAGCGTAAAATGCCCCATACGTGGCGGATTCTCAATCCAACCAAACGTGCCCCTTGTTGCCTCGCCTTCTCTGAGTGGGGGAGCGGGGCTGGGAGGCGCACACCGAAGCATCTCAACATTGTCTGGCAAAGTAAGACTGGCCCTGATTCTTGGAGGGTCTGTACCGTGACTATTGATGTTAGTAATTCCTGAATTGTCTCAGAATTGTCTCCAGATGCAGCTTCATTGTGTCATTCTATGACGTGAGGTCAGACAGGAATCTCGAATGTGGACTCCATGTCTCATTTGTTGCAAAGATGGTAAAATGGTTCAGCCTGCTGGTGTCCAGTGGATCCTCATCAGAATTGCCTCGAGGACTCACCAACGCACCCGCTCTCTCAGCTACAGGAGCACCTGGAGCTGTGTGTCTCCATCTTCCTCAAGCCGCAACCCAATACACCACATTGCCACCAGGGTTCCTGGTGCCCCTGGAGGGCCTCTGGAACCCATGTGCTTTGGAGTCATCAAAAAAAAAAAAAAAACCCAAAACAGCAGATGCATGTTTTAATATTACGATTGCTGTACAGTTTTTATCTTCTGGGCGTGGTCTGAATTGTTAGCATTTAGTTCACCAGAATACTGACCAACTGTCAGGCTGTCACATACTTCGTGAGGACTCAGATGCTTCTCGCTGCGCAGACTTGATGCAGGAAGGATGAGGGGACTGGTGAGCCTGCTCATCCGGGCGTCTGCCTCCAGTCCCCGGCTTCTGGTTAAGTTTGGTAAACTGAACAAGCGCCTGTCTCCCCACTCCCTCCCCACACGCCAGTAAAATGGCAGTTGAGGAATGAAAACAGTGCCCACCCAGAAACTCCCAGAGAGAGGGCCGCCACCTTTGGGAAGGTGAGGAACAGGCATCAGGTTGCTGACTTCAAGGCTGGTTCAAACCGCCCCGTGGGAGCGTGGTGGAGCTATGTGCTTCTGCAAAGATTCACAGTCCCGGAAACGCTATGTCGGGCGGCTCTAGGAGTCAGAGCCCCCTTGCTTGGTAGTGGCTTAGGATGTGGCGAGCAGAGAGGGCTGAACCTGTCTGCTGGGGGGTGGTGTGTGTGTGTGTGTGTGTCTGTCTGTCTGTCTGTCTGTCAGTGTCAAGTAGAGGGTTCGGGTGAGTTTGGGCCACAGAATCTGGAAGGCTGGAGTTCTGGGTGCAAACTAGGCAGCGAAAGTGCTCCGAGAAGCAGGAGAGAGAGAACACAAGCAGTCAGGAAACGGGGTCCCACATGGGAATGGGGTGAAGGAAAGAAGCCATCTTGCCATGTCAGCCCCTCCCCCCCTTCCAACTTTTGCCAGCAGCTGGTTTGGGGCCGGAGGTGCAGAACGGGGGCCCCTAAAGGAAAAGCCCTTCACGTGTTTGAGTCTGCTGAGCGCCCAGTTTGTAGATCACGTGTCCCTGGCAAACAAAGTAGAAACAAAAAGAAGGGATTTCCAATGCAGGAACCCATCAGAGGGTTATAAGAAAGGACATGGAGAACCATAGACGATCAGGCCATCTGGGCTACTCGGACCAGCAGGGTAGAACGGCCTCGATGGGTCTCTGAGGCTGTCTGTCTCTCTGCACCAGAGTGAAGAGCCTCAACTTGTTCCTGAGGAATGGCTGGTGGCTTTGAACCGCTGACCTGTCTCCACGGTCCGTCTTTATGGTTCGGTATTCCTACCAGTCTGCCAGCAGGTCTTGGCGTAACTAAAAAACGCCATAGAAGAAGGATTGAGGGTGGTTGGAGCAGATGGTGATGTCACTGAGCCCCCTTGACACCAAGGTCAAGGGCTGGGTTGAAACCCACCCTTCACGTGCTTCCAGAAAGAGTGCAGTTTTGAAAACCCTGCGGGAGCAGTTCTACTCCCTCCTTGAGGGTCGCTGGGAGTCCGATTCCAGTAGGTTGGGTTCATGGTTGATGACTGGGTGGTGTCATAGGAAGGCAGACCAGCTTGGGTCATTTCCCTGTTTTTCACAAGTCAGTGTTGGGGGGCAGGGTCCCAGGTGCCGGGCCAAGCAGATCAAAAAAGCCTGGCAGATGGAGCGTGCAGCAGGAAGTGGTGTCTTTCTGCCCTGGCAGCCATTTCAACTTCAGTGTTTGATTCAAAGCAGAGAGAGACACCTTGAACCTTCTTTCTTTTCCTTCTCTGCGGCCCATGACTTGAATTTCTCTCGCAGGAACATTTTCGTGCGTCCTTATTTAAAAGGAGAATTTGGCATATGGCAGACCTCCTCAAGCTATCTTTAGTTGGTGGTGGGGTGTCAGTGATTAAGGATGCAGCGGGACTTGCCACCAACCCATGCTTTCAGGGAGTGAACTGCCATTTAGAAGAACCTCTTGGAATCAAAGATGCGGTTTCCCAAGTGCACAGTATACAGGAACCCCTCCACTCAGGGTGGAAGTTCTGGGGGCCGTGTGCACCCAAAGGCAGCGTGGCTTATTGGTTTCAAATGGCAGCCGGGCACCCATGACTTTAGAATGGTATCCAAGCTTCATGACCAGTAGGTGGGAGGAGGCCGAGGACGTCGCTTAACTTTGTATGGTTTGGCTTGAACAATCTGTGGGGGTGGGGGCGGCATTCTTTACTCTCCGGGGCGTATCCCGGGACAGATTCATCTCTGTCCTGCTGCTCCGTGAACCTACGGCGCCGGTTCTGGAGTCATGAAGATTTGGCACCCTTCCCTTTTGCCTTTCCTCCAAAAATTTGTTCTTTCGCTCAGCAAATATTTACCAAGTTTTCTGCCCTACACCGGACCATGGGGAGAACACCAAGAGGCATCAGCTGTGGGCCCTGCCCACAACTATCAGCCAAGAAGAGGACAGGGGGCGCACTGATGCTTTTAACTTCTGAGTGCCCAAGGCGGTACCTGATTCTGTTGAGCTGATGACCCCCCCCCCCCCCGGCCAAAAACCCCCCACAAAACTTCAGGTTGTGGAGTCTGTTCCAACTCTCCAAGTGGGTTTTCAAGACCGTCCCTTTTCTAGGGAACAGAGAGCCTCTGCTCTCTGCCACAGCTGTTGATGGGTTTGAACTCATGACCTTGGGTTTGCAGTCCCACTCGTACACACTGCTCCCCCAGGGCTCGGTGTAGGTGATGAGCATGTATCAATGGACTGTAGACATTCTGAAAGGGAAGGAGATTTTGCGAGCAGCTGAGCAAACTCTTCCGGGAGAAGAGTTGAGGCTTGGATGTTGGGCTTAGCTGTGCAGGGCGGGAGGGCAGCGTTCTAGGGAGAGGGCCTCTCTGCACCGTGCAGCAGAGTCAGGAGACATGTGGAGGAGAGGACAGAGGAGCCGTAAGTGCCAGAGAAGGGGTTTGAACCCGGGGCCATTCAACGGAGTCTCAGACTGTTCGCCCATAAGCCAGAGCACAGGGCGCGAGTGTTTGAAGGGGGAAGGAGAAGAAGTGGTTGGAGGTAAAGTTGAGAAAAAGTTAAAAGGCCGAGCTAATTATTTGTAAGTAGTGGGCGGCCACGGAAAGCTTTTCATGGGATGTGCTGTGACCACAGCAGGGCTTCCAGCCAAGCGCATCACCAGATGCCAGACACTAGACCAGGTACCTGACACACCTCACTGCATTGCATGTGCCTGACGCCCTATGCGGAGGCACTACTGAGGCTGCATCTTAGGGAGGCTGAAGAAAGGGAGGGACTGTGCGAGAGGCAGAACTGAGTGTCCATGATCGAGGGCATTTGAGATTCCAAGCAGAGACATTGGTCAGCGTGCTGTGGGAGTCCCTGAAGAAGGGTAGTGGCAATGTGGGGAGTCAGGGAGGAAGGGGCAGATGTGAGTGGGTTGGGGTGCCCCTGGAGCAGGAGGGGGCAGTCAGCGGGGCAGAAAGCAGGAGCTGGGGAACAGACCTGGGGGTGTAACTTGGAGAAGGGGAAGGTCAGTATCCATTTCTAGCACACAAGCAGACTAGATGGCGGAGGAGGTGGGGGTGGTATCCGGGTGTTCTCCCCAGAGGGACGTTGGAAGGCCTGAGCAGTGTCAAGGCTGTCCTTGGAGGCTGCTCTCTGGAGGCTGCTCAGGGCAGTGGAGTAGGGAACCACTGAGCACTTGAAGGGAATGAGTACAGGAGGAAGGAGGGAGCAGAGGCAGGGGGAGAAGCTGGGATGGAATGATGGAAGTCCCCAACAGGGATGTGCTGTGCCAACGGCGCCTGGAGGAGGCAGATGATGGAGAGCACTGACCAGATGGGGCCATGCCTGGACGCTGGACGCCTCCTGTAGCCTTCCCCTTCACTGCTGGCGTCCACGCCATCCTGAGGCACACTCCCATTTTCCGGAAAAGGAAGAAAATCCCTACTACTGGTATCTATCAGCTTGTCGACCATGAAGGTAGCATAAGGTGAACATTCACATTAAAAAATATGTATAATTCTCCCTCCCCTCTCACCGTCATCCTTACACCTGCAGAGAAACTCAGCGCCAGGTCAGCAGTGCTCAACCAGTGGGGGTCAAACGACCCTTTTACATATTTCCGATGGTCTTAGGGACCAAGACATCTCTCCACTATCCCGTCTCCAGACAGGTCTGCCTACATACGAGTACCCAACGTGAAGACTGTGCCCCATGCTACACCATGCTTCCAGACAAAATTTCATTTCTTGGTCATTAGAACTATTTCACACTACATAATGGTTGTGATCCACCCCTGTGCTTTATGTTCAATTTGTCACACTGAAAAGACATCCTGCCTGTCAGATAAGTGTGTGACGGTTCATAACAGTAGCCAAATGACAGTGATGAAGTAGCAACGAAAATAATTTTATGGTTGGGGGGGGGGGACTATATTAGGGTCGCGGCCTTAGGGAGGTTGAGAACCACTGCCCTAGAACAATATGAGATCTGCCCCAAAGCAGAGGTCAGGAGTTAGAAAGGACGCTGGACAGAGGGCCAGAGCGGAAGTCGCTGCCCCCAGGGGGAAGCTGGGAAAGTCTTGCTACATTGAGGGGATTCTAACCAGCTGCGCAGAACAAAGTGTTGCGTGGATTGTAGCGTGCAAAGCGAATTTGCTCTGTAAACCCGCACCCAAACCACCAGTAGTTGCTCCCGGGAGGGAAAAATTGACCCACCCATGAAAAGGGCAGAGCCCATTGGCTAGCCCTTCCCGGGCCTCAGGGACGTGTGTTCCCGGTGACCGGGTTTGGAAATCAGCAAGGCCCAGCCGGTGCACGCACCACCAGACCCGCGGGGCCCTGGGACAGGTGCGCGTGGGGAAAATCCCCATCTGCCCGGGTGTTCAGAAAACACCGGGAGAAGGGGACTCGACAGTCAAGTGGCCCAGCCAAATACGCTGACACATTTGGCAAACCCCGCCCCACCCCAGCAAAGCCCATGGCGCCACTGGCTCCATCCCAAGGCCTCACAAGCCGATAGGAGAGTCGAACTCTCAGCTCCGCGGGGGTCTCCATGGTTGTACATCCTTGTGGAAGGGCGTCTGCCACGTGGCCTCCACCTGGAGCAGCCGATGGGTTCCAACCACCAGGCTTTCCGTTTCCTGCGGAGCGCTTAACCACTGTGCCACTGGAACCCCAATGAAACATACCGTAGCTATTTTGGGGGGTCCTGGGGAATTGGAAACGGCTTTGAAATAGACAGTCCTTGAAACCCTTGTTTCCTGTCCGTTCACAACCGCTTCCCAGTTTCCAATCGGACAAGTGGCCCGGGCGCCAGGAGCCACTCCACCCCACGGCAGGCAGGCCTCCGAAAGGCAGCTCCCTCCGCCAGACACCTGTGGATTGTAAAAGCAGGCGTAGTCCGCAGCATCCTCTCTCAAAACCTGAGGAGGCATAATTGCACCGCCGTCCAATTACCGTCCATCCATTTTCGCAGAGCAGCTACCTGAGAGGAGATGAGAATGTAAATCGCCCACTGGACTTTCATAGAAAGATCACTGGGGGAGGGGAGGTGGGGGAGATGGCTGATTCACGGACACATTTATGACTTTTTAAAAAATAATGAAGCCCCGGGCTGAGCCCCGGTGGCGTAGTGGTTGTGCGCGGGACTGCGGCCCACTGGGACGGAGGTTCAATTCCAGCAGTGGGGCTGGGCCTCCTACTCCCACCACCGGAGAGCAGTGATGCCCGCCCCCCCCCCCCCCCAAAAAAAAATAATGAAGCCCCTGCCATCAGGTTGATTCCGAGAACAAACCATCCTAGGAGCAGACCGCCGCATGGTTCTTCCTCTGGTTCAGAGTCAAACCACCAACTCTGCGTTTTGCAGACTGACAGCCCACAGCACCCCTAGGGCTTCTTATTGACATGATATTCCTGCCTGGACTATCCCCCCACGCCTCCCCACCTCCACCCCCCATTCTTAGCAGCCCACACTGTAAAGGTTTTAGAACCCTTTAGAGATGCGGAGCCAAGGTTCAGAAAGCGGCCTACCTTGTTTGAAGCTTCTCCAGCTGGCAGTGCCCTCTCTCCCTCCTCCTCACTCCATCATGGCCTCAGCTCCCATCACTGAAGTAGCCCACCGACTGGCAATGAAGAGGATTGTATGAAGAATTGGGTGGATTCTCCCAAAAGAACAGCTCAAATGTTTCCCAAGTCTCAGAGAATATTTGAGGTCCTTGAGGGGCCCGGAAATCTTCCTATTTCTGGTCATTCCCCTGTTCATGACTATTAAAAACAAAACAGAACTTGCCACTGCCACACCCTGTGTGCTGTATTAAGATCTGTAGACCTGCGTCTGACACGGCCAGTGGATAACACTATTGTAAGTTGTGCTTGACAACCAGCTCCCATTGTGCGTGTAAGTAGTGCCCAGTTACCTAAGGGCTTAATCCACGCAAGTCAGTAAATCATGTATTATGATTTGTAGTCAGCCTACACTTGTTAATCTCTTTCTCTGTTGTGTTTTAAATGCATCACTATGGACTGAATCAATGCCACTATAAACAGAAGGACCTTATCCTCCAGGAAGATGATCGATCAACCTCTTGGTCATACTACAATAAAGATGCCTCTGAGTTGAAGCAAGAGGCAGATAGAAAAACAGATTTAGGAATGGATTGGGGCTCTCACTTAATCCTAGCTCCAATCTCAGAGTTAGTTCTTAGACATAATCCTACTGGAAATGTGTCACCAATAAAAGAAACATGGATGATATGACTGTTATAGTAAAGAGTGGTGAAGAAATTAGATGGTGCCCAGCAATCATCAAGTATACCCTCTGAGGTCTTAAAAGCTGGTTTTCAAACAGGCAACCATCTAAGTGAGGTGTCAGTTAAGACCACATGAAAGAAGCACCCCAACCTCTGTGATCCAAGGATTATAAATGATACAGTCCAAATAAATCAGAAGGAGGAAATGGTATCATAGCTTAAAATGTGAAATTCTTTGGATGACAGCAAAAGCCTAAAATACATGAAAAGAA
>PVJH01042051.1:0-14556 GCA_004026705.1 Nesogale talazaci
GAATCAGATGGTCAGATTCCAGGTTTCAAACTCACGTCTCAGTGACCAGGTGTCGGATGAAGACCATCTGGATGCAGACTCTGGAACAAGGGAGAGTTTTGCCAGGGAATCCAATCTATCCCAGACGCAGCCATATCCCCAAGAAATCCCACCCCCTTGCATCATGGGTGATTCTTGATTAAAAGTATGACCCTTATAAGGGTGTGTCACATCCTGCTTCAGTCTTGTCTCATTGACAGGCAGAGGTTAGGCTTAGCCAACACATAACATGGAAAACAGTCGGGCTGAGCCCCGGTGGCGTAGTGGTTGTGCGCGGGACTGCGGCCCACTGGGCTGGAGGTTCAAATCCAGCAGCAAGGCTGGACCTCCTACTCTCACCACCAGAAGGCAGTGATGTCCCCCCCCAAACAACAACAACAAAAAAAACAACCCAAAATGGAAGATAGTCATTGGGCTAATCCAGGTAGCCTAGAAAAACAAATTCAGAGACACTTATCTGTGAATAAGAAAGAGCTTTATATATAAAGAGTAATGGATATTAAAAAAATGGCCCAGCCTAGTCCAGACCAAGTCCATAATTCCAATACCTGTCTATAAATTCCTCTTCAGAATCACACAACAATAATGACGAATGCAGGGAGATCACAGGTCAGTGCATAGAAAATGTTGTGGATCCAGTGGCGGTGGAAGCATGTCAGCCCTGGCATGGGTCTCCAAGTGGCTCTTCCAGCTCCAGGGCTCTGGCTCCATCAGCATAGCTCCAGGTGACTTGTCAGCCGGAAGAGGAAGCAGAGAGAGAGAGTGGGTCTGGCCTCCGGTGAGCTATTTCTCTCCTTAGCCCCTCCAAATGAGGTCATCCAGCTGTGACCTGATGGACAGGCGAGACTCCACCCCTTCATCCCCAGTTAATACCAGATGATGTAACAGCCACTTACGGACACCAGGGAAGGAAGCCCCGTTGCCTCAGATCGGAAAAGGGCAGATGATCTCCTCAGATTGACAATGGAGGATGATTACATCAGATTGCAAAACGGATGGGGACGTCGGATCCCCAAACGACAACCACCTGGTGCCAGTATTGCGTGGATCACGGCACACCCAAATAGACACATAACATTTGTCATCGCACATTGCCACGACACCCTGTCCCCAAATGGGAGTTTAACCCCAGGCATCTCTCACGGACTCAGGGCGACTCTGTAGGGCAGATGAGGTCATGTAGGGTATCAGTAAATGCACTATTCTGACTGGCCATCGAAGCTGGATCAGGAAGCACAAGCTGCGTTCAACCAGGTGGAGGGGGGTGGCGATGGGAACAGCCCGTACAAAGGGCTGAGAAAGTCCAAGGTGTGCTTGTTTTACAGTCGGGGAGATGATAGGGAGACCTCTCAAAGGATTGGGACCTATCCAGAAGAGCCTAATAAACCAATTACAACTCCGCTGGTTTCTCTTTCGGTTTTCCTAAACCGGACAATCATACGGTTGTGGAAGGTAGCTTGGTAAACACTACGGCCATGCTACCTGTATCTGCCCTTTGGACAGGTACTAGCTCTCCAGTATGTGTGGTGGGGCTGGGTCCCCAGTTATAAAGGCGATAGGCATTTTACTTTCCTGGTTCCAGCAGAAAGGTCACACGTGATTGTCCATTGCCTTTGGATTCATTCTGGTTCACAGCGACCCAAGGCATACAGGAAGAAGCCTTGCTCAGAATTGTTCTCATGAGCCACTGTGTCAATCCATCGCATGGAGGACTTTCTTTCCTCTTTGTCCCTCTCTCTCAACTCTACCAAGCAGGCTGTCCTTCTCCAGGGACTAGGCGCTCCCGACAGTAGGTCTGTGTTAGGTAGGGTTCTCTAGAGAAACAAAACCATCTAGAGAAACAAAAACAAAAACCTTTCTATAGATTTAAAGGTTTCTGTAGTGAGAAGGAATATAATGGCTAACTAATCCACACAGCAGTACAGAGGGCTCAACTCAACTCAAATTCATGGAACAGTTCGTATACTGAAGGTCCTTCAACTCACAGGACTGCCAGTCTAAGATCAAGGAAGTCTGCCCTCAGGCATGAAGAGAGGCAGAGTCAGCCCACAGCAGGATGGGACAGGACAATCAGAAGCCAGGTACACGTGGCTACATGATCCACCCGGGGCACTGGGAGCCTCAAGCTCCAGGGATGCACAGCAAGGCTACAGGAGCTCCTGGTAGGCTCGGGCCCGGGTAGTGCAGCACATGGTGGAGACAGAACTACAGGAGCCGCTGCAGACTGGTCCCTTCACCAGGGAGAAAGCGAGGCAGGAGGTCACCGTCCAATCCAGCTGTGACCTGATTAAATTCCGCCCACAGGTTCCTACGGAGGCCTCTTTGGCACAATAGACCTGACGATCACAAGGTCCAAACTTCATGAGATGATGACTTACTGTTCTTGATTCTGTGGAGCATCCCGGGTGTCCTTCTCTCAGACAGATTTGTTTGTTCTTCTGGCAGGTCATGTATATTCAGAATTCTCCACTGGCACCCTCTTTTGAAAGACTCCATTCTTCTCCGTCGTTCTTAGGAACTGTCCAGTCATGGCAGGCTGCGTTGACTAAAAAGACCATGGCTTGGGCCAGGGGTCCCTTATCTCTCAAAGTGACCCAAGCCTTGTGCGGCAGTTTCCACCCCCACCCCCACCCCCAGTGCAACATGCTGTTGGATCTCTGCATCCACTGGCTTGTAGGCTGTAGTCTTTGATCTTCGTCACTACTGTTTCAACTCCTCGTCATGTGGAGCAAACCGAGTTGTGTCATTCAGGAAACCACAGGTTGTTAACTGGTCTTTCTCCACACTTGATGTCATGCGCTCTGTGGCAGTCATGTACTCCTGTGTCACTTTCATGATTGGGAGTCTAGGGGTGCAGTCTAGCCTGTCAATCTGGAGGTAGCCAGTGAGACCTGTGTGTGGACCTGGCTTTCTCCCGAGAATTCTGGTAAGTCTTGCGGTGTTTTCCAATTAGAGGAGAGAGACTTGACTCAGTCTCTTGGGAGTCAGTCTGCTGATAAGACAAGATGGTGGCATGCTGATAGATCCTGAGTCCTGGACCCTGGAGGAGCCAGAGGAGAAACCACATGACCTTGCCTGATGGAACCAGACCTCTGGGGCCAGAGAAGCCACAGAGAGGCCCCTGCCAGCGCCGAGATGCTTCTACCACCAATGGATACTCCTGAAGGACCCTGAGCCTTGGAAAGGAGGAGCCATGGGGAGACCCCTGCCAACACCGGAATGCTTCTATTGCCATTAGATACACAAGATTCTGCACCCACTGGCCTATGCCTGAAGGAGACTTTATAGACTGGTATCAGACATAAGGGCTAATATCGGTCTTATGGCTTTGGACTGGACTGGATTGGAAAGCTTTCTCAATGTTCCATGCCTCTTGTATATGAACCTTTCCCTTATATCCATATGCGTGTTTATGATCTTGTTTCTCTAGTCTACCCGGACTAACACAGCCTCCTTCAAATTGTCTAGTTAGTGGGTGGTTTTGTGTCCAACTCATTGTCCTGGGTTTGGTACCGACAGGACCAAGAAGAACTACTCCGTGTTCTGAGGCTGTCATTTGTATGGAAGCAGACTGTCCCTTCTATCTCCCATGCAGTGGCTGTGGGTTTGAACCACTGGCCTTTTACTGATCAACAGGGTGCTTTAACCATGCCACCACTAGTTGTCCTTATCCCAGGTACAGAGATTAGGATAGACAACAGACTTTTATTTTATTTTTGGGTGTGTGTGTGTGGGGTGGTGGTGGTGCAATTCTATCCCAGTCCACTGTCATCAAGTCAATTCTGATTCACAGTCACCCAACTGGAGAGAGTAGGCCTATTCCGGTGGGTTTCTGAGGCTGTAAGGCTTCCCAGAAGCAAACTGCCCCATTCTTCATCCCCAGAGAGGCTGGAGGTGTGCTCGAGCCGCTGACCTTTCTATGAGCAGCTGAGTACTCTCCCGCTGCACCACGTGGGCTCCCGTCAAAACCAAACCCCAACCCCCCAAACACACTCCTTCGTCATCTAGTCCATTTCCGATTTGTGGTGACCCTACAGGACAGAACAGAATTGCCTCGGTGGGCTCCAGAGAGGGCAACTCCCTCTTCTTCTTCTTTTTTTTTTTCACATACTGCCAAAGTTTCTGTTTTGCATGAGCCAGCTGGACTCGGTTTCCACCATCCCTGTTTGGTGGGCAACATTGAACGCATCGTCTTTGGGAGCTATAAGGACTGTAATTCTTTTCAGGTACAGCCAGCCTCAGCCTCACGCAGAGGGACGGCTGGTCTTGAGCCCCTTGGTGAGTCGTGGTGATGGCTAGTGCTGCTCACCGCCGCAAGGTCAGCAGTTCAAAACCACCACCCGCTCGGTGCAAGACAGAGGAATCTTTCTACTCCTGTAAGGAGGACAGTAAGACGAGTGAGAAAGAAACCCAGAAACCCATACCAGCACTAGGACGGACTCTACAGCAGCGAGTTTGGTTTGGGGTTCCCAGCAGAAAGGGGGCCGCTCACACCTGTGACAGATCCTGCCCCTCCCCCCGCTCGCATCGCATTCAGACATTGTGTTCGCCCGGGTAGACAAGAGAAACAAATTCATAAGCAGGCATATGTGTATAAGAAAAGTTTTATAGACAAGAGCAACTGTACATTAAAGAAACATTCTGGGCCAGTCCAGTCCAAGGTCCCAAGTCCGATGTTAGCCCATATATCCGGTACCAATTGATAAAGTCCTCTTCAGACTCACGAAACACACGCAACGAAGGCAGGTGCAGGACCATTACAAGCCAGTGGGTAGAAAGTCTTTGGGTCCAGTGGCATTGGAAGCCTCTCAGCGCTGGCAGGGGTCTCTCTGTGACTTCTCTGGCTTCAAAGGTCTGGCTGTGTCCATGTGGCTTCTCCGATTCTGGGCACTAGTATCTTGTCAGCTGCAATGTCTCTCAGGGAGCAAGCAGAGCCAGAGTCTCCTGCCTCCAAGAAGGAATACTGGATTTCCCAAAATTCCTAGGAGAAGGCCACACCCACACAAAGGTCCCATTGGCTATCTCCAGATTGACAGGCTACCCTCCACCCCTACATTCTTTTTTGTTGTTTTTTTTTCTGGGGGGGGGGGCATCACTGCCCTCTGGTGGCAGTAGGAAGCCCAACCTTGCTCCTGGAGAACTGCTGCTGGATTTGAACCACTAACCCAGTGGGGCACAGTCCTGCACACAACCACTACGCCACCGGGGCTCAGCCCGACCCCTACATTCTCAATCCTCAAATGGGCACCAGATTGGTGATGACAGCATCTAGATCCTCCCCCTAGAGGCCCCGTGGCGGAACACCTCAGAGTTCAGTGGGGAACAGAAGTTGAGGGGGTTCAAGCTGCTCGAGTCAAGATGACACCCCCCCTCTGCCCCCGCCTAGACCCTCTGGAGCCGATCTCTAAAATTGTATCATTATAAATCAGTGGGATCACAGCTGAAGCAACATCCCCTTACAGAAGGGTCTCTGGAGGAAGGAGCCTGTCAGGGCAAGTGTAGCAACATGAAATATGCAACTTCCCTCTAGTTCTTAACTGCTTCCTCCCACCCACTATCATGATCCCAATTCTACCTTACAAATCTGCCTTACAAAAGATAGGAACCAGAAACATGGGGTATCCAGGACAGATGATCCCTTCAGGGCCAGTGGGGAGAGTGGCGATACCAGAAGGGTGGAGGGAAGGTGGGGTAGAAAGAGGGAGACGATTATAAGGATCTACATAGAACCTTCTCCCTGGGGTACTGACAACAGACAAGGGGCCGAAAGGAGACATCGGACAGTGTACCATATGACAAAATAATAATCTAGAAATTATCAAGGGTTCATGAGAGAAGGGGGAGCAGGGAAGGAGGGGGAAAATGAGGAGCTGTAACCAAAGACTTTGGTTGTATTGTTTGTTTGTTTATGGCTGTCTTTTCGGAGAGAATGGCAGAGCACGGGTGACCGCAGGCAGAGGCGGGGAGGGCACGTCCCAGAAAAAGTGTGCTGACCCTTGGTCCAGGGCAATGGCTGGCCAGCTAGGACGCACGCATGCGCGAACTTTGGGTCGCTGCCTGACAGAGCCCTTGTCCCGCCGCCCGTTCCAGTCGGGTATCACATGCGAGCGAGCAGCAGCCTAGCAACCGAAAATAAAACACTGGCTGCCATTCAAACGGAGAAGAGGCCCCGGCGGACAGCAGCCAGGGCCTGGGACAGGGCTTGGGACAGCTGTCCCCACCTCGTTCTCTCTGGCCAGAGCCCCTGACAACCTTCCCGGCCCGCGTGCCCGCTGCGCCCCGAATTTCATACCACGCTCAGAAAAAGAGAGAAAAACAAAACCTGTCCACTGGCTTTCACCGAGGGTCCCCTCTTCCTCGCTCACACACAGAGTACCCAGCGTGAAGACGGTTATCCATGTGACACCACGCTTCCTGATAAAATTCCGTTGATTTGTCATTAGAAATATTTCACACTATATAATTACATATACCTGCTTTCCTTATGTTCCATTCGTAACAAAGAACATGCATCCTACCTATCAGATATTTACAGGACGATTCATAACAGGCGCGACAGGACAGTGATGAAGTAGGAACGAAAATAATTTTATGAGCTGAGCCCTGGTGGCTGTGTGTGGGACTGCGGCCCAATGGGTTGACGGTTCAAATCCAGCAGTTCTCCAGGAGCAAGGCTGGGCTTGCTACTCCCACCAGGGCGGTGATGCGGAAAAGGAAAAAAAAAAAAGAGAGAGAAAATAATTTTATGAAACAAATTTTTTTTGGTTGCGGTCACCACAGATGAGGAACTGTATTAAACAGTCGCGGTATTAGGAAGGTTGAGAACTACTGACTTCAGGGCACACTTACTCTCCGTGCCCTTTTGTGCCTGGCTAATTTCACGCGCAGCGTCGGCTGGTCAAGGTCCGGCTACGACGTCAGCGTCCGAACGTCACGCTGAGTCAACACCTGCTGACAGCCTGCGTGGTTCTGTGCCCTGAGCGGAGTGCTGCAAGGCACCCTGGTGCTTCCTGCTTTCAAATCGTCCTGGATGACTTGGTGAAAGCCCTGGTGGCTTGCCGTGGGGTGCTAACCTCAAAGTTTCCCGTTCGACCCCACCAGCAGCTCCTCGGGAGAAAGACGAGGCTGTCTGCTCTCTGTGGAGTGCTGGTGAAGCAGCGGTTACATATTAACTGCGAGGACAGCAGTTCAAAAGCATCAGCCACTCCTGGGGAGAAAGTCAGAGCTTTCCAGCCCCAGAAAGAATTACAGTCTTGGAAACCCACAGGGGCAGTTTTACAACCGCCCTATGTAAAGTGACCAGCTCTTAACATGGGTAAAGTGGGATACCATTGACGCGGGGAGCGGGGGGAGGCACGAGGTAGAGTGGGTATATTCCCTTCCCGTCGTTCCCTAGCTTGTCGTTCCAAAAATCAGGACTTTTTAAAAACGCCGCGGGACGCAGGGGTGGGGGCAGGGAATTGTTTTAAAATCGGGACTGTCCCGCCCAAAGGGGGACATCTGGTCACTTTATGGGGTCACTGTGGATCGGCATGGGGGAAGGGGCGGAACCAGGAGTGGACCGCTTGGGTCCAATGGTCGGAACCGCTTCATTGACCTCCATGGCGGCGGCAGCACCATTTCCCCATTCCCGGCTTGGAGAGGACCCTGTCCAATACTTGATGCTTTTTCTTCCTGTCGGTTTCCTTTGTCTTTTTTGTAAGGTGCCTTCCCAGTGCCGGTGGAGTGTAGTCTTAAAATGATATGCTTTCCCTCTCCCCCTGTCCTAGCCTTTTTCTGGGAGTCCGCTTCACTGGGCAGAGCCCAAAGGGCTGCTCCTGGTGACTGGCTTCTCCCTCTGCTGCAGGGGACTCAGAATGACAGTCAGGCTGTCTCGGGAGAGGAGGTGGGGGGGCAATCCTCCAGTGGAGGGAAAGACGGCCAGCTGGCAGACCTCTAAAGGGAAAGAGTGGGGGGCTTTATCCTCAGGACCCCTTCCCTGGGCAGGCTTGGACGAAGGGTGATGGAAGATGTCACAGGCAGAGAGCTGCCCTACTCAGATAGAAACTTCTGGCCATTTCTGACTACCAGGGTTCAAATCAGACTGGGCCATTTTTCTAGCTATGTAAGGTCGGGCCAAACCTAAAGCCAAACTCACTGCAGCAGAGTGGTTCTGACCCATGGTGGCAGAGCTGAAGTGCCCCCTGGGGACCTCCGAGACTGTCATCTTTGGCAAAAGACAGCCTCAGAGCCACTGTGGGGTTCCAACCGCCAAGCTTTCAGCCAACAGCCCAAGAGTTAACCACTAGGACCCCTTGCCACCTTGACCCATTGGACTTCAATGTCCTTGTTCCGTTCGGTGTGAATGACAGGAGTCCCTCTCACTTCCTAACCAGGGACTGCCTGGTAACTGGTGATGTCATTACCTCATCTTTTGCCCAGGAAGCGGCTGGGGGTTTTGAACTGCGGTCAAGAGGAAACTCGTGATTATCACCCGAGGTCTCACCAGGGACCCCATAGGTCCTTAGGGAGGTGGATGACATCATCAGTCGCTAGCTAGATGTCGCATTTTGTTGGGAATGCCGACCTCACTAGTGACAGGCAGGTTCTGATTGGCAGGGGAGCGTGGGACCCTCTTTCCCACGGGAATTTCTGTTGGGTCTCAGTCCACGCTCTGCAGTCTCCTGGGCAGGACGTGGGTCTGTCTCAGAACTTCGGTTTTGCTCCTCTGTCAATGGGTAACAAAGGAGCAGTCACAAAGAGCAGGTGCCAACCCAGGAAGTTTGATGTCCAGCCCACAGTCAACACTCAATAGACACCGCTCCCATGGGCCTCCCTGCAGAATGTCACAGGCCGGAAAGGCGGGCGTCCTCGTTCTGTTTTAGCGAAGGACACAGACTCAGTGGTCTGACTCACTGTGGTCCCAGTCCAGGCCCTCCCCCGACAGCACCCAGGAGACCCTGGGCCCCTTGCAGATCTATTAAGAACGATCATGGCAGTCACAGCCTCCGAGGACTGGGGAGGAAGGGCTGCGATGACAAGCATCACACAGATTCCAGAACACGGTCTGACCTCAGACAGATGAGGCTTTTTTGTGGGGGGCAGCGGGGGGAGAAGGGGCTTCAGAAAGACCCACATCTCCTATGCCTCAGTTTCCCCATCTGCAAATTAAGGAGTGATGACCACGTTGATGTTGGCTTTGGGGTGCTCTCCCCTGTGCATGCACCTTTCCTGACACCTCTTCCAGCTCCTCGCCTTCTGTCTCTTACCTCTCAGCCAGTCCCTCTCCTGGGCTTCTTTCTCCTGCCCTAGGAGCTCTCTCTCTCTCTCTCTCTCTCTCTCTCTCTCCTCACTCCCTCCCTCTCGTTTTTTCCCCCCATCCCCATGCAATCAGAAGGGCAAGACATAACTGTGATCATAATTTCTTATTCACTGATTTTCCCTCTTCCCAAACCTGAGGCTGCACAGGGCACATCGTATGAGAAGGTCTTGTCAGTGTCTATTCAAGGAACGCTTTCTGAGGGCCTGCTGTCGGCGAGGGCTCCTGGGGCCGTAGTGGTTAAGTGCTGGGCAGATACTTACAAGGTCAGCAGTTTGAAACCACCAGCTGTCCCTCTGGAGGAAGACGGGACTATCTCCTCCTGTCAGGAGTTAACAGACACTCACAGGGGCAGTTCTACCCTGTCCTACAGGATCGCTGTGCGTCTGCGTCAACTTGACGGGCGTTGAGTTTTGGTTGGTTTGTTTTCACTCTGGGCAAGGGGCTAGGCTATCTCCAAAATTGGAAACAAACCACTGCCATCAAGCTACCTGCAGCTCACAGCCATCTGAGAGGTCAGAGTAGAACAGAAGCGTCCCCGGGGGCTTCCGAGACTAAATCTTTTTGAAAAATTATTTTACTGGGGCTCATACAACTCTTATCACAATCAATACATCCATCCATTGTATGCAAAGCATATGTGTACATTTGTTGCCATCATCAATCTCGAAACATTTGCTTTCTACTTAAGCCCTTGGTATCAGTTCCTCATATTTCCCCCCTCCCCACTCCCCCCTTGATAATTTCTAAATTATTACTTTGTCATATTGTACAGAGTCCACTGTCTCCCTCCACCCACTTCCCTGTTGTCTGTTGTATATCTTTTTTGGGAGAACAGACAACCTCATTTTTCACCCAGAGAGCAGCTGGTGGGTTTGAACCTCTGACCTTGGGGTTAATCGCTCAGTACTCAACACACAGCTCCTTTCTGGGGTGTCCTCTTACTGAATACAAAAAGATTCTTGCCTTCATGGGATTTCTAGTGAGGGAGACAGATAAACACATAGACAATTACTCTCAAGGTTCAAGAGGAGTTCTGGTCTTGTAGGGGGTTACTGGGCTGCAGTAGGCAAGGCCAATGCTTCGAAACCACCCACTGTTCTGCAGGAGGTGAGGCAGTCTACTCTTGTAGAGTTACAGTCCTGCAAACCCACAGGGGCAGGGCTACCCTGTCCTGTAGGGTGGCTCTGAGTCCACCTTGGCTCCATGGCGGTGAGTCTGTGATTGGCTATTGTAGGAACAGGCCCCGCACGCAGGGCAGTGAGAGCGGCGGTGTGAGTTAAGCGTGCAGACAGACTCCAGAGACCAGGCTCGATGGCACAGATCTAACTTTACTGCAGCTTTGGCAAGGCTTCTATATGTTTTATTGACCAATCAAACAACGTCTTTCACCTGTCTCCTGGTTTTTAAACACATCCTTATAAGGTTACAGATTTGCAGTGTGAAAAATGAGAGGCCCACTCTGTGGGCTATGTAAATGAGGTGTCTTTGGCTGAGGTATGTAGATGAAGTGTAGCAGGCTGAGCAAGCCCATCCAATTGCCTTACAAGACCAATTTGACCAATGATTACAGGACCAACTATCCAATCATATTGCAGGACACTACCGTCCAATCATATTACAAGATACTACCGTCCAATTATACAACATAATTTCAACCGTACTATGGGGGAGCTGGAAGCCTTCTGATAGGCTGCGTTTCAGAGGTCAGAGCAGAAGGTTGTCAGGTGAGCTGGCCTGGGGTCTTCTTTACCTGGAGACTGGAGTTTTTCCCTGCAGTGTCCACCTAACTCAAGACTGGACGATTCCAGGAGATTTGGAAGCGTGGGTTCCAGCTACCTAAGGGTGCGGATTACTACCCAGCAGCTTCAAGACCGCTCCAGGAGTCGCAGCAGCATCCTGCGCTTTCTACACTCTCGCCCCCAAATCCACAGGTCCTGCCAAGAACGCCCCCACAGGCTATCAAGGTGCAAGGAGATTTAGTGGCACAGGGAGTTAAGCGGCTGGGTTCCTACCCTTGCCATCTGAGGTTCAAACCCAGCAGCCATCAGCAGAAGAAAGATGAGGTTGACAGCTTTGCTCTAGGGAGGGCGAAAATAAGAAAGCAAACACTTTCTTTGCTGGCTACCAGGGGTGAACGGTAAAGGGAAACAACATGCTGCAGGGTAGACAGGGTCACTTGGGGGGCGGGAAGACAGGGAAATGGGGGTGGGGGAATGTGCGATAGGCCACAGGGAGGCCTGATACATTGCTTAAGCGACTGAATGCAAACATGATCATCTGCCATGTCCACGGCCACCCAAGTCACAAGAAAGCAAGAGGTTCACAGCCTTGGAATCCCTATGTAGGGCAGCCCTGAGTGGGAACCGATTTGAAGGCAGGAGGCTTAGTTTGCTCTATGACCAATTTTTTTACATAGCAGTGGGGTCATCCATGATGGACAGGTTTGGGCAGAGTCTCCTGACTAAAACAGAGGAGGAGGAAAGGCCTGGCGCTCTCGCTGGCGAGGATGGGTCCCTGAAAACCCCACAGCACACAGATTATCTGAGGCTTCGTCTGCACACCATTGGACCTGGAGGGACTGGTGGCTGGAGCAGGGCATGGCGGTTTGTGGCTTGTGTTCAGCGGGGCGGAATGACAGCGATCAGCGGGAACTTCTGTGACACAAGCGGTCCCCAGGGGTCCAGACGACTCTGCTGAGGGTTCGGGGCAGACGTTCTGGGGTCAGAGTGACGTTTCTGTGATGGCTTGTTCCTCGCCGCTCGCCCTTTCAGGGCGTTGTGGCAATTAACCCCTCCCTGTCTCTAAGCGTCGGTTTACCTCATCTGGAAGATGAAGATCTTCGCAGCTCCCGGTTTCAGGAATGAGTGAGATCATGCGGGCGAAGCGCTGAGCAGAGCGCTTGGCATCCAGCCAGTGCGCAATACGGGATCATGAGTATGGACCGAAGAACTCTCTAGTGGTGCGGTGGCTCCGCGGAAGAAAGGCGTGGCTGTCTGGTTGCCCAAAAATGACAGCTAGGGAAATCCTATGGGACTCTTCTGCTCTGTCTTATAGGGTCACTCTGAGTGGGTGGCAGTGGACTTCGTCTGGGCATTATTTATTATTGAATCATGGTTAAGGGTGCTGTAGACTGGGTCCCCGCCTCCCTGTGGGGGGGTGGGCGGCGAGAGCCTGGGAAAGAGCGCCTGGTACAAATTCTCCCCCGTTTCTCCTGCCCGCCGGCTCCCCCGGGACCCAGGCATTCCGGCCTCCAGCCGGCCCTGACAAAGGCCCCCATTCATGTCCTGTTTACAAAGCAGCTCATTCAGACGGGCCCCCTCCGGGTGAGCTCCCGCCCCCGGCCGCCCCTCGCGCCCCGCTATTGGTCGTCCCCGCCCCGCCTCCGTCCGCGCTCGGGCCGTTCTTTTCCCACGGCTGGCACCCTTCGTTAACTTCTGATTGGCCTGGCCGGCCAGCGGCTCTTCTGGGTTGGCGGGCGCGCCCCCAGGCTCGTGGGCGGGGCCTGCTCCTGCCGCAGCGGGCGCCGATTGGTCGCTGTGGCGCTCGTGGGGGCGGTGCCGGGGGGCGGACCCGCCCCTCTTGCTCCCCGGGCCGGAGCCTCGGGACGGCCCCGGACGCCGGTGAGTGCCCCAGGCCTGCCAGGAGCGCCGAGCGGGACTGGGCCCGGCGCGGGGTGGGGGGCCGGAGCCCCGGGAATGCGAGCAGGGCCAGGGGAGGTCGGTGGGGGCGACTTTCCGAGAGGGCGCGGTGGGGACGCGACATTCACCTTGGTCGCGCCGCGGGGCAGATTGTGGGGCAGGAGGAGCGGGGTCTCCACGTCCCCGGACTCGAATTCTGAAGGTGTGCGCCGCCGCGCTGGCTGCCCCGGGGCGGCTTCACCACGGGGGAAACTGAGGCTCACTTTGGGACCTTGGACGCGCTAAGCCCTGAGTCATTCAATGGCCCTCCCTCCCTCCCCCACCCTTTCCCTAGGGTTTGGCAGGACCTCAACTTCACGTGGGAAAACTGGAGTCCACAGAGGAGAAGACCTCCGTTTGGCGCTTTGATTTTGGTCATTAACTCATCTCCTTTTATTATCACCCGAATGGCTCAAGGTGGCATTCCTGTTTCCCACAAAATAATACCAATAAAGCCTTGACCCTCCTGCACATTTCCACTCGTGCAGACACCGTGTGTTCCAGGGGCCAGGCTTTTCCTCCGGGGCCCTGAGGGATGGACTTGAATCACCCTACCCATCTTACCGACCAAACCTCACCACCACGGAGTGGGCTCCCCCTCACAGCCACCGTATACTACCGCCCCTGTAGATTCCAGAGATTGTAACCTTGGTAGCGAAGCCTCCTCTTTTCCCCAAGGAGGGGCGAGTGGCCTCGAACTGCAGACCTTGGTGAGCAGCCCAATGGCAACCACTCTACCACCCAAAGCAAAACAACCCCCCTGGACACGGTCAGTGACTGCAGAGGGTCTAGGTGAAAGGCAACCTTTCAGAGACAAACTGTGTGCGGGGGGGGGGGGGGCCCTTTCACCTTTTAAAGGTCCACAACTCAATTCACTGCCTTGCGGTCTATTCTGACTCACCGCAAGACCCTGCAAGGCAGTGTGCAACTGCCCTCCCCATTCCCTAGCCTCCTCTCTAACCCCGCCCTCCCTCCACCCCCACTGTGCTGGGGTAGGTGTCTGAGACTGTAACTCTTTCCAGCGAGTAGAAAGCCTCACCTTCTCCCTTTGGCGAGGCTGGCGGTTTCAAACCGACGACCTTGGAGTTAGCAATCCAGTGTATTCTCCCAGGGCTGCTAGCCTCTCCACCATCAGCCCTCAAGAAGACGGTCAGCGGCGGTGTAGACGGAGAGGGATGTTGGTAGACTTACTGACTGGTAGAGGGAGGGCTCTCACTCTTTGGCGATCCATTGTGTGCCCCCCCCCCCCAAAGGCCCCTGGGTCTGAACCAGAGCCCTCCCTCTTTCTTTCCGCAGGGACTGTGAGTACATACATTCCTGGCGGGGACTGTGAGTACATTCCTTCCTCTCTCCTCGCCTCTGTTTGTTTCCCCATGCGAACAATGGAGATGCTGATGGCCCCTAGCTCAGAGGATGAAAAAGCTTGGTGTGTGTGGAGGTGCGTGTGTGGAAAAAATGCACGCTTGCCAGGTCATCCGTTTATACAGGAGTAATTCTGTTACGTTGCACGGCATAATCTGCTCACCATCTTTTTTTTTT
>PVJH01042052.1:0-14558 GCA_004026705.1 Nesogale talazaci
AAAAACGTAATCCAGGAAAAGGGTTGCCGGCGGCGTTGTTTAGGGAACAACTGAACACTTAACTGCTCTTCTTGTTTTAAAATAACGTCATGGAGAGGAGGAGGCGGTGGTGGAGGGGGTGTGACGACCACCAAGGTTCGCCAGAGATAAAGCTTGGCTAGGGGGTAAGGAGTTTGAGGGTGCTTATAAAGAGTTCCATTACGAAGGGAGTTCCAAGGGTCATGTTGTGGGTAGGGAACTACCAAAAAAAATTTGCCACCGGTGGGGTAAAACTCTATACGAGGGGAAAGCAGGCAGCTGGAAGTGTAATTTCTTCCAGGAGACAACATGTGCATGCAACAGCTTTTCCACGGGCATCCAACATTTTCAAAAACCCACTCTTTGGCACACTGGTTATCTTGAAACTGATCAAACAAAAAGCAAACAGTGGCAAATCCAGTGTTGTGTGGGGTGAGAGACTGAAAACGGGGAAATGAAAAGTGGATTGGAGTAGAAGAATGTAAGGGAATGTTTACTACAGCCAACGTATGAGACGCTCCTTTAAGCCTTTGTTGTTTGTCTCCCGAGGTAGAATGTTCGGCCAGAGTAAATTGGTAGACAGGGCCATAGGAAGCCAAGCAAAGGGTAAAAAAAATGGGTGAACACAATCAAATAGGCGCTAAAAAATTTGGCCATGATTAACGTTTAGCTAATTACAATGCTGGGCACCAACTAATCCTATCCTTAATTTTTAAATTTCAAAACAACGTATAAAGAACAAAAAATAGCAATATGAAAGAAAAAAAATTGCAAGAGTAATTCGCTGAGAAGTGATCCAATTTTCAGGTGCAGTAACAGCCAATCCTATGGCGAATACTAGCACCAAGGGGACAGTGCCCAGCAGTGTGAGGTTAAGACACTGTCTGTAAAAATATTGACTGCCTTATCAGGAAAGGCTGATAAAATTGCAATCATAGCTTGTAACTCTACTAACTGAGCAGAAGTAAAACTTGTTTTAAATTTAATTACTTGGTTAGCAAAAGAATAGGCAGCAACTCCTGTGGATGACCCATCCGTGAACACTAGTAAAGCATCATCCAAAGATTCTTTTACTAGTAACTTTGGGGAAAACAAAGGGATGTAATTTGCAAAACTGAATTAAATTATTTGGTGGATAGTGATTATCCAATCTATCTGCATAAGAGGCACAAGCTACTGGCCATGTCTCCATGTTCTGCAATAACCAATTAATCTGGGTTTTGGAATAGGGTTGTATGATATTTGAAGGCTCTATACCAAAATATTTTGGGCTTTTCTCTGGATTCTTTCCCGTTCTTTTGCAGTAAGCAGAACCTGTAAAAGCTGTTAGCTATCATCCCAGGTGGGCTGGTGGGTGTGGGACATTATGCACAAATTATTAATTTGATGTCCTTCACGTCTCACACTGTAATCTTTCTTACTATGAATTTTTCTAACTATGAACACATTCACTTTCTTTCTCTCACACATCTCACACTATACTATGAACACATTCACTTTTTCCTTCAAACAACTTAAGCTTTTAGATTTCTTTCACACTCTGGCACAGCCAGACATTCTTACTCTGCCCTTACTCTAACCTTCTACAACTTACTCTGACCTTCTGCAACTTACTCTGACTTTCTGCAATTTAAGCATTCACTGAAATGATAATTGTATTAACTGTTAGCAAAGGGTTAAAGATTCTATTGGGAGTAATTACTGCTGCATTGCATCAAGGTTACTCATAGCACTTTAAAGAGACAGGAGGGGTAACAGTTTGCCTTAAAGGGAAAATACCAACCAGAGTTTCCGCGGGTGGTCTCGCCCTTCCTGGCCCACATATGGGGCGGACTAAAAGGGGTCTTATCTGCTGCCTTGGGTGTCATGCCTGCTGCTGGCACAGAGGGCATGGCTGTGCTGATGAGTGGCTGCTGGGAGAGCCTGGGTATTGTTATGTAGATTTTGGCTGTCAGCTCTCAGAGAAGTGGGAGAGCTAAGCAATTGTTCTTTACCAAACTTTGAATGATTTAAAATTCTGCACAAACTGTTAGCAAACTTATTTAATTGTAGAAATAACTTACCAAACCGACATTCTTTCTCTAATCTTACCAATAAAGTTACAGGTTTGATTAAACTGCATTGCCGTTCAGGCTTTTCATACTGTAAGATAGTACAACCTTGCCTTAGCCTGCAATAGGCTGCTTCTCTTATTCCCTCCATGCTGGAATTAGCAAAAATCAGCAGTGGGGTTTTTAGTCCCTCCTGAATGTCCTGAGGGAGTAACTTTAAATGCATTTCCCTCATTTTCTAAATTCATGTGGAAGTGCTGTTTTCTCTTTACTACCACACTGCTAAAGACCCTTTAATTTAATATGGGGTAGTGAAGCATAAGTATTGTTTTCTGATAAGTGAAAACATCTAGAAATACAAGGCAACAAAAATTGACTTAAGCAATATTCCTTTATAAACCATAATATACCAGGCACTATTACTGCCTTAGTTTCATCATTGTAATCCTGATTAATAATTACATTAACCACCTGAAAACTCTTTAAATTAAGTTTAGACCTTCCATAACATTCCATAGTAAATAATCTCTGCCTAAAAGGACAGACTTTGTCAATGTATTCCAATCTCCCAGGGTGAGCCATTTATCACAAAGAGCTTCTATAAGGCTCATAATAAATGGTGTATTGGGTCCATAAGTGGAGACTGCCTTTTTAAGTTCTTTCAATAACAAAAAGTTAAAGGTCCCATGTTTTCTTCCTCATCACTATTGTCATCATCGGCTTTGATTTCAACTACTAGAAAAATTAATTTCTTGCAAAAGCGCTGAAACAACTTGGACAACTGAGTTTTCGTTTTAAACGTTGACTGAGAAGAGACATGTGTTTTAGTACAAGCCTGACTGGAAGGTATCAAAGGAGCAGTAGACTGTAAAGGGGAAATGCAAGGGGGGAATCTTGAGGTCGAAGGGGGCCAATCAGGTTTACGGTATTCAGTGGCCTCTTCATCTAAGTCATCCCAATCTACTTCAGATGGATCTGGATCTGGAGGATTAGGGCTGGGCGTGGACTGCCTGATGGCAGGAGGGGCTGGCTCTGCAGCGGCACCAGGAGGGGTGAGGGCCGTGGGAGTGGCGGAAAAGTGTGAGGCAGTAGGCGGAGTTATGCCCTCCTCTTTGTCTAAGGGAATGATTTTTAAGGAGGATTTTAACTCAGGGTTGGAAGCCGTTTTAAGAATGTCTTCAGTCTGGGAAAGGGTTTTTGCTAGGGGGAGGCAGTTTAGGACTTGGTTCATCCCCTAGTCTTAACTCGGGCTCATCCTCCAGGGAAATAAATTGTAAAGAAGACGTTAACTCTGGATTAAAAGCCGTTTTAAGGATGGTTTCAGTTTGAGCAATCATTTTTAACATCAATAATTTCCTTAATTAAGTTATAATTTAAAAAAAGCTGTAACAGGAATATGTTCAGGCCCAAAAGCTTCATAGCAATCATTTAAACAATCGCCTATGCACTTCCAAGTGCGCACAGAAATAGTGCCCTCTTGAGGGAACCAGGGACACGTGTCCTTAACAATGTCAAAAAAACTTAAACATATCCTTAGCTTTAGCCTTTACTCCTCACGTCCGAATAACTGACCAACGAATTCCTGACCCATAATTGCGAACAATGACTCACCTCAGGCAGGTCGTGCAGCAGGTAACCACGCCGCCAAGGAGGCGACAAACAGGAAGGGGGTCGACCGGTTTCTCGGGGTTGTTTGCTTCTTCCAGGGACGTCCTCCTTTGCTAGACCGCCGTCCGCGAGGAGAGCTAGCTATTTGGAGCGCTAGGAGCACAGCTGACAAAGTGCTACGGTTCTCAGTTCTCACAGCTCAAAAAGAGAAACCCGCAGGAATCTCAAGTAGGCAACAGCTCTAATTAAGTAGGCATCAGCTCAAAGGAGACAGCGGCAGTCACAGCGGCAGCGGCAGTTGTAGCAGAGCGGTGTTTCTGGGCGGTTTGTCTTCAGGCAGCCTGAAACTTTCAGCTAAACGCGAGAACCACAGCTCAAAGTTCTGCGTGAGTCTCGAAAGTTCAGGTGCCACTCTTCAGTTCGCTCTGCAGCCAATTCATTTTCAGGCAGCCCGAGACTTTCAGCTCAACGCCAGACCCACAGCTCAAAATTCTGCGTGAGTTTTAAAAGTTCAGGTGCCGCTATTGAGCTCATTCTGCATCCGATACAGAGACCGTTTAGCACTGTCACTGGTGTCCCGTAGCTCATAGAAGCAGCTCTTTTAACTCGCAAGATCGGCTTCACGTTGCGGAGCCAGTAATGTCCCGGCCCGCGGGACATTCACAACGTGGATCTCTGGGTCCGGAGCCTGGAAGACGAAGATGGGCAGGGGACGCGAAGAATGGAGGCAAGACAGATTTCTGATCAAGCCTCGTTTATTGGGGAGAAACTCAGGGTATATAAAGTCAATGGTCAGGAGTAAGGGTCACAGCTTATGCTAATGAGGTAGAGTCAACAGGGGCCAATCCTGGCCGAGGGCCAGATAAGGAAAAAAATGCGCGCAAAAGGGGCTGTAGTCCTCAACTTGGTCCAGTATGCTAATGGGGTATACATGAGCAAAGCGGGGGCAACTTAAAGCAACCAATCACAAAGCTACAATATAATGGACTAAAGGTTACAGCATATGTAAGCACTATAAAACAATACAAAGGTATAATAACTAAAATGTAACACAAACAAAGCAAGCTATATGGCTTATACAAAAGGGTAAAATATAGACTAAACATAGATGCCAGGAACCGATACAGGAAAAGGCTGGGTGTGTCCCAGCATGAGATAGGTGTCCTTTGTGCATCTGGTGGTCTTTGATAAAGCCCTGGGGTGGGAGGGACTGTTTGCAGAACAAACAATGGCCTCTGAAACCGGCTATCCACAAAAGACATCAAAGAAATTTGCCTGGGAAGGAATAGGTGAAATTATCATTATTTGCAGATGATATGATTTTATATATGGAAAGCCCCAAAAGATACACAAGGGGAATACTGGAAGCAATAGCGGAGTATGACAGAGTGGCAGGATACAAGATCAACAATAAAAAGTCTATCAGACTGCTATACACATTGAATAAGACCACAGAAGAGGAGATAAAAAAGAGGCACCTATCACAATAGCCAAACACAATTTGAAATATCTAGAGATATGTCTGACTAAAAGAACAAAAGATCTATATGACAAAATTACAGAACACTATTACAAGAAACAAAGAGTGACTTCAACAAATGGAAGTATATATCATGCTCACGGATCAGAAGACTCAATATAGTAAAGATACAATTCTACCCAAGGCACTATATAAGTTTAAAGCAATTCCAATACATTTATCCTCATCTTTCTTCAAAGAAATAGAAAAAATGGAGAGAGAAAAAGTCCACAATTAGCAGATAACTCCTCAAGAAGAAGGACACCGTGGGAGGTCTTGCTTTACCTGACATTAGCACATAATATACAGCCACAGTGGTCAAAAGATCATGGTATTGGCATAATGATAGATACTCAGATAAATGGAAAAGACTGAAAACCCAGAAATAAAAAACATCAGCATACAGACAACTGATATTTGATAAGGGCCCCAAAGGTATCAAATGGGAAGCAGATGCCCTTTTCAAGTGGTGTTGGAAAAAATGGATATCTATCTGTAGAAAAATGAAGCAAGACCCTTACCTCACTTCATGGACTCAAGGTGGATCACAGACCTCGAAGTAAAGTCCCAAACTATTAGGGCCATCAATAAGGGAAGTGGGACCAATCTGCAGAGAACTTTGGCACAGAAAAGACATAGACGATCAGAAATAGAGAAGGCCACAAACACAGAGAAGGTACAAATAGACAAGTGGAATATACTGAAGATAAAACACCTGTGTACATCAGAAGACTTCACCAAGAGAGCAATGAGTGAGCCCATGGACGGACTGGGAGAACATCTTTAGCAGTGGCAAATCAGACAAAGGGCTTATTACTAAAATCCACAATGCCCTGATAGCTTCCCAAAAGAGCAAAAGTAGCTGCCCACTGAGGAGGTAGGCAACGGACCTGAACAGAAGTTTCACAGAGCAAACATCCGAATGGCCAATATAGGTAAGAGAAAATGTTCATGATCATTAGTCAGAAGAGAGATGCAAATCAAAACAATAATGAGATACCACCTAACACCCTCAATGATAGCCCAATGTAAAAAATCAGAAAGCAACAAGTGTTGGAGAGGCTGCAGGGAGATAGAAACTCTTAACCACTGCTGGTGTACCTGTAGGTATGTACAGCCACTATCAAAATTCATTTAGTGATATGTAAAACAGGTGGAAATTAACCCAGCAATCCCCATCTTGGGCATATACCCAGAAGAGGCAAGCAACAAACCACAACCAGACATCTGTGCTTCAATGTTCATTACAACACAGTTCACAGTCGCAAGGAGTTGGAAGCAGTCGAAATTTCCATCAACTGACAAATGGGTTTAAAAGCTGTGGTACATACATATGGTGGAGTACTATGTATTGTGGAAAAACAGTGATGAAGGCATGAAGCACATCACTTCATGTGAGGAGTTGGAGGAAATTATGCTAAGTGAAATTAGACAAGTGCAAAAGAACAGGTGCAACATAAGTCTGCTGAAGTAAGCTTAATAAAAAAATGCAAAAGGGGCATCAGGAAAAAGCTACTGTATACAGAAATTCCTGGGGGCAGGCCTAGGCAGTATGGCATGGGCCAGACAAATCCAGGGCTACATATGGTAGCCAACTGGGACTGGGGTGGGGGGACAGGGGGTAAGATGGTGATGTGTAGAGGGGGAATGGGGTATTAACCCACCCAAGGGGAGCATATTGCTTCTATGTCCACAGAGAAAGAGGGATCAAACCTAAACCCAGTGTTCCAGAATGTGAATAGCATGACAGCATGAAGAGGGAAACCAGTGAAGGAGTCTGAGCACCTAACCCCAATTCCAACTATGGAGGCAGCCGCCTCTCTTCCCAGGGGAGTTTGCTTTGGAGGTCAGCATTGAAGTTCCAGCTTCAGGAGTGAGATATGCCTGACCAGAGCATACAAGAACAAATGAAGGGGGAGGAAGAGAGAATGGAGTGCATCCTGGCTCACCGAGCCTTCAGGATGATATTCACACTCAGAACAGCTGATGCACAGAGAAGATCATATGGCTGGCCCCATTATTAAATATGGGTTCTTGGAGGGGCCTTGGGAGATGGGGAGGATGGAGAAAGGAGGTGGTGCTGACTGTCCAGGGATTAAGGAACAATAACATCAGTGACAAGGTCGGTGTGAGAGGTCTAATAGGTTTTGATCAAGAGTAAGGTAGCAAAGAGAAAATAATAATACCCAAATGGAGGCTGAACATGATAGTGGGACAAGAGGAAAGTAAAAGGAAACAGAGGAAAGAACTGGGGGGTAAAGGGAATATCTAGAGGTCTAAATACAAGTATGTACAGAGGTATAGGCAAAAGATAAAACTCGTGATACATGGAAACCAGGAACAGGTATGAGAATAGCGATACTAAAAGAGTCGGGGGAAGAGTAGGGAGGGAAGAAGTGGGGAGGGAGGTTGGATACTGATCACAAGGAATGGAACATAACCTCACACAGGCCCATCCTGGGGGAAGGACAACAATAACCGGAGGGGAAAGGAGACAGTTACAGGTGTAATATTTGAAAATAATTAACAATCTATAATCTATCAAGGGTCTATGAGGGTTAGGGAGAGAGGAAAACTTGAGAAGCTGATTCCAAGGGCTCAATGGAAAGGAAATGTCTATAAAAGAGCAATAGAATATATGTAATAATATGTCAGATGCAATTGATGCATGAATTGTAGCAAGAGTTGTAAGTGCTCCCAATAGAAAGTGACAGTGGGCCAAGAGGAAGGTAAAAGGAAACAGAGGAAGGGCCAAAGGAGCAAAGAAGTGGATAGAGGTATAAACATAGCAGTGTACATCTGTAGATATATTATTCCACAAACATAAAGGTCTTGGCACATGTACATATATGTATATGTCAATGCACTGTGTTAGGAGATTGCCTTTGGTTTCTGCTCATACCTTCCCTCAATACAAGAACACCTTGTTGTAACCAAGTGGAAATCTGAGATGTCCACCTTCCTGACACAATCACTGAAGACCAAACAGTTGCATAAGCAAGTGTGGTGTAGAAAGCGGATAGTGCCCTATTAAAAGATAAAGTGTCTGGGGTCTTAAAGGCTTGAAGTTGCACAAGCGGCCATTCAGTAGTGAGGCAGCAAGAACATAAGGAAGAAGCACCCCACTGGTGTGATCATGAGGAGCCATAAAGACTGGGTAATGGGCATCAGCAAACACATAAACTAAAACACAATGTTGAGAATGAGGGGAGGTTGGAGTAGAGATCCAAAGCCCATCTGTATACAGTGGACCAATCTCCTTATAGAGGAGCCACAGGAAAGGGATGAGTCACCAGGGTGCAGTAAAGCATCGATGAAACACACTATATTCCTCTGGTTCCTTGAGACTTCCTCACCCTTCACTACCATGACCCCAATGCTGTTTCTTTATTCAGATTAGACTGGACCATGTACATGGGTATAGAAACGGATGGGAGACTATGACACACAGAATCCAGACAGGAGTGGAAAAAGTGACACAGAAGGGTAGAAGGAAGACAGGGAGAGGAAGGGAGAACCAATTGCAATGATTAACGCATAGCCATACATTCCTCTACAGGGGATATAACAACAGAAAACATGGAGGTAGGGAGACAACGGTCAGTGTGAGAGAGATGAAAATAATAACAATGCACAATCAATCAGGGGATTAAGGGGTGCGGGGAAAGAGTTTATACCAAGGCCTCAATAGAAAGTAAATGTCTAGAAAGAATGAGGGCAACATGTGTACAGACATGCCTGATTCAATTGATGTGTGTATGGTGATAAGAGTTTATGAGCCCCCAATAAAATGATTTTAAAAGAGAGGTTCTTTTGATAATGATCTCTTTGAGTCTCAAAGGTCTAAAAAGTCACCCTTTTTTAAGAATGTGCTCATGGGGTTCAGTTGACTCCTGTGAATCCACTCTCAATGTCAAGTTTTCCTCTCTCTTTCACATCTCCTATTAAGATTCTATGAATTGAAAACGAATCAAATTTACTTCTCCAGGATCAAATTAGAATGTGTACACAAGAGATTAAAAAGGGAAGTTTCGTCACAGCAAATCGCCATACCAATTGCCCTACTCAATGCTACATCCAACTTCTATTTTTCAATTTTTCCATCAATAGCTTCCAGTGTCTTCAGTGCCCTACATGAGGTTTAAACACATAATGTGATAGGTAGGTCTATTTTGTCAACATGGCCAGTGAACACAGGTGGGATTTACTGAAGGACAGGAAGATAAATGGCTCAGCAAGCCTCACCCTTCTTGCCTCTTGTTCTTTGGTCACTAGAACAATGTGCTGCTGCCTTGCTTATTCTGTGCCTCCATTTGCAAGCTATACTACCTGTGAGACACCTAACCCATGGACTGGGTCACTGTACGTTAAGGTTCCTTCAAGACCTGCTTTGCTACACTACTAGAATATATATCTCTTGACCTGGGGACTGTCAGACCCTGTCATCTGACTAATTGTTGGTGACCTGCCTTGCTGTTTGCTGCCTGTGACCAGATAGCCTGAATTGCTCTACAGAAGATTACCTGGCGGCCCTCGATACTTAAATTGTATTAGCTGTCCCAAGGAAGTGAGTTGCACCGAGCCATTTGTACTCCTTTACAGATTAGTTAACTGTTCATTTCTTATATAACTATCTATATAAATATATAAAAAAATTATCAGTGTTCTGGTTTTTTTCTCTAGAGAATCCTGTCTAACATGTACATGAGCATGAATTAAGCAATTACATGAGCCAACTATTACATGTTTGAAGTTTGTTAAGAATGACATGTTCTATTCTAAAATTAGAATGTAATGATGGCAGTATAACTGTAATTTTAATAAAATGCATTAAATTATACACTTAAAATACCCAATGAAATGATCTAAAGAGAAAAAAGGTATGAATTTTCAAATGTAAGTATTTGCTTTCTGCTACTATAGTTTATTTAGAGCTGCCTAAGTATAGTGTGTTTTTTGGAGTTGCTTTTTTTTTCCCTACGCAGCCCCAGGTATAGTGTTTAAAGGGAACTAATTTTTGTCTTCTTAAAATTATTGATAAAAAACAAAAAGTGAATATAATGCACAGTCCACATTCTTAAGAAACTTACTTTTTAAAGCAAATACCATGAACATGTATGCACATTGTATGTTTCTGTATAGCTACATATGTAACTTTAATTTTCTATATTTATCTACCTTATCAATTTCAACTTGTCCTTTTTGCTTCTTATCCCTGTATAGAGAATTGATTAAAACTCTGAACAGTCGTATTGACAAAAAAAAAGGAAAGAAAAAAGAAAGAAGTTGCAAGAGTGATCCAACATTGACATCAATTGCAAACATCCCTTTGCTTCAAAGACAATAATTAAATTATGTAGCATACTGAATTGCTCAGTCTAAAGTAAGCTATCATTTTCTTGGCCCTTAGCCAGAGATACAGAGAAAAAATAGCCTTCAGTGAATGACTTTGGGGAACATGGAAAGACACTGTCCAAATGTTAGTTGTAGGAACAGCAGCAAACAGAAGCTGGCCCATCCCTTTAACTGAAAGGGGATTAAAAAAAAGAAAAAGTTGACTATTCATAGGGGATGGTGCATGCTCTGATCACAGGTGAGTTCCAGTGCTGAAATGAAAACCCATATATGTTGATTCCACAGACCGTGCTCTCAAGCAATAGGCTACACTGCATCTTGGAAGACTCTTATTAATTAGCATACTTATTTCTAGCTTTCAAGTCATTGCAGGACTCAGTCCTGGTTTCATGAGAAGAGGAAAGATGTATGTAAACACATACATCATGTACTGCTGCTATGAATTAGAATCAATTCTAGAACAGTGGGGAAAGAGAGAGCTCTAGTAGGACAACTATCAAGTACTCAAACTAGTCCAAAAAGTTGGTGAGTCAAATCTATGTAGCCATTATATGAGAAAAAAGACCTAGCAATCTGTCTCTACAATGATTACCTTCTAAGAGGTGCTATGAAGCAGTTCTACCTATTATAATGCTATGGGTCATTATGAGTCTAAAATCTACTTGACAGAACCTAAGAAAAACAAATATATGTATTGTTGTTAGGTGTCATAGAGCCAGTTGTGGTCCATAACAACTTTATGCACAATAGAAGGAAACACTGCCACTTCCTGTGCCATTCCCACAATTGTCCCCATGTTTGAGTTTCTTGTTACAGCCACAATGACAGTCCATCTCATTGAGAACTTTTATCTTTGTTCACTGCCCCTCTACTTAACCAAAAATGATGTCCTTCTCTAGAAACTGGTCTCTGCTGATCCATAACCATATCCAAATTATGTAAAACAAATTCTTGCTGTGCTTGCCTCTAAGGAACACTCTGGCTGTGCTTCTTTCAAGGGAGACCATTTTAGATGATAGATAGATAGACTGAATTTGAACTTTAGAAATGATGCTGAGTATCCTTTGCCTTCAACACTTTCAGTGATCATGTTAATGTTTTCTATCCAAAGATTTTAGAAACGCTCCTGAAGTTGAACTAGTTGGGTTTATTCCTTGTTACAATGAGGGAGAATACACAACATGGGGTACTGGGAGGCGTCTGAAGAAGAGAAGGTCTAAAATATTAAGAAGGTTTAGGCTTTCAATAAGTAATAAGGCAACAAATCAAAGAAAATTGTGGTTTCTTCTAGATTGCATGGTATCAGATGGCAGGAAAATTGTACGAGTCCTAAATGTATTTTTGGGGGGACATCGCTGCCTTCTGTTGGGAGTGGGAGGCCCAGCCTTGCTCCTGGAGAGCTGCTACTGGATTTGAACCACCAAGCTAGTGGGCCGCAGTCCTTTACGCAACCACTATGCCAACAGGGCTCAGGCCCTTAATATCTTCTAAAGGGAGTGTAGACTAGAATCCACAGGCACAAGCTGTAATTGATAATGAAGCAGCTGTCATTGATCTTACTCAGGAAAGGGGGTGTTTGTTCATTTCTATGACTCATATTTTGTGTGGGTTCAGAGATTATGGAGTGGTATTATTTCAGCCTTGATATAATCATAGTCAAATTTACAGGATTGCAATCACACAAGAAAGCTCTGTGACTTTGTTCAACAGAACAAGACCTAGTTTAGTGCTGTGATAAGAGTCAAGGCAGCTGATAGCAGCCCTAAAACCTATCACAGAACAAGGGAAGCATTCTGGTTTTCTGTCCCCAGATTAATATTTTAAGATAAAGGCTTCCAGAGGGCATTTTAGATAGCATCCTGACAGGACTCCTGTCCTGTAAGCTCTTTCCCCTACACTGCACTACTGTATCCATCTGCTCATTTTCTTGGAGTATTTCAATCATACCATTTCCATGAAATCACCTCTAACACGTCTACCATAAAGACTTTACTGATGCTCTGAATTCAGTGTCTTTATTGTTTCTTCTATTTTGTTGACACGTTAAAGCTATTCCAAAAGTGCAAGGCTCACTGTCATATGCTAGGGTCTAACTACATACAATTTAGTGATAATTTAGTGGCATATACTATCAAGTACATAATTTAATGTATGAGTTCTATCTTTCCAACTGAACTCTAAACTACTTGAAAACAGAGAACTCATAGATTCTCATCATGTGATGAGAACTCATACATTCTCATTATGCACTGACAACCCTTGTGCGCTGAGAACTCATGCACTATTTATGTGCTGTTTTATTCTACATTTGTACTTATGGTAACTCATTTAATGTTCACAGGTCCATGATGTAAGTGCTACTTTTATGTCTATATCCATATCAAAAAGCAAAGAAATGGAAGAACAGGGGAGCTCGATGACTTTTCAAAACTACCTAGCCACTAAATGACAAAGTTAAACTTGAAGTCAAGTAATTTAATCCCAGGATCTGACATATATTTCTTTATATCCAAAAAAGAAATGTTTGAAATTTCCAAAGTACCTTGTAAATAGGTTCCCCTACTCTTTTTTAACTCTCCAGATTTTAAGTTTCTCCAAAAAAGCAGAGAGAAATCAGAGTCCCCTGAATAAAAGTGGACTGAAAGATAGGAAAAATACAATGGATAAAATTATAAGTGAATCAGTCAGATAAATTGCTGAATATTGCACTTACAGAAAAAACACTTTTTTAATTTACTTTTTAATTTGTCTTGAATGATTGTGTCAGGAAGGTGAGCATCATGGAATGTCAGTTTAATAGAACAAAGCATTCTTGCATGGAGGGAGTACTTGACTGGAAGCCCTGTGTCCATCTGCCACTTAAAATTAAATTTATAAAGGTATGCACATAGATCTATTTACCCAGCACCATATATACCGTATTTTTCAGAACATAAGATGCACTTTTCCCCCCCAAAAAAGTGGGAGGGAAAACAATAGTGCATCTTATGATCCAAAGTTGTGGTACTCCAGAACATTTTAGTATACTGGTACTCTTTGGTTCAGAATATTTTTTTCTTGTTTTCCTGCTCTAAAAATTGGCTATGTCTTTTTTTTTAACCAATGTTCAGGAAAAAAAATAATAAAAAGAAAAGCCTGTGAATAGTTCAAGGTCTGTTTATTGACCTCTAGGAGTATCCTTTAAATGAATCCAACAGGGTGCCAGGTACAGGTTCCAAAGTCGATCCTTCGCACTCCCTCAGATCTCCATCTGTTTTCCCCACCCACACCCCCGCACTCTGCTGCACCCCCTTAATGTTTTGCCTCAGTGTGGTGTATCTTATGATCAGTGTGTCTTATGGTCCGAAAAATACAGTAAATATATTTATATATGTACATACCTGTATTTAGACCTCTATAAATGCGGTTTGTCTCCTAGTTCTTTCTTCTGTTTTATTGTCCTTTTGTCCAACTATCATGCTTAGTCTTCATTTGGGTTTCAGTAATTCCTCTCAGTTACATTACCCATGGTCAAGCCCTACCAGGAGTCCTACAGCTTCTTCATCATTGATTTTGGAACTCTTGTTGCACCCTTGTCCGTAGTTTGTGAACATACACTTGTTGCTATTGTTCCCCGCCACTCACCTTGTTCGATTTTTCATTGGGTGATACATATGTCATTTCACGACTCTCAGCAAATGAGGTAAGGACTCAACAAAGGGGCGTGATTTTATGGCTTTCCTGACCCCGCCCTGGATCCCCTGTTCAACGGTCTCTTTCCCAACAGGCAGCTGAAGGGCAGCCTTGGTGGGCGGTTCTTGGGGCCTGTCCCCTTGTTGCTGGGGCTTTCTCAGACGCCAGGGATTCTGGGAAGCCCCGAGACCTATATATTCTGCTTCCCCTAACGGCCTCTCAGACGCTCGGCTGCCACCTCAGACGAACCTCGTCAGTGTGGTAGCTGTCGTGGTTGCCACAGGTCGAACGTGGTGAGAGGTATTCCCTGGTGTTATGTCGGACACCGAGGAGCG